>JAOXJP010102298.1:0-14355 GCA_025762735.1 Platanus orientalis | reverse complement strand
TCATAGAGCTTAGAAAAGTGATTAGCAACTAACCTGTTCCTTTAATGACTCTTCAAGGATTTGAGAACTTGAAGATAACTGATCACTAATCCAGGTTCTACACAAATGAGGAAATTAAATTCAATGCTTCCACGATACATTATAGCATATGAAAAAAGATTGCGGTCAAAAACTATGTTGCCTTAAAAAGCAAAATCTAAAGACCAAGTTTTTCATTAAAATAAAATTAAAAAAGAAAGAAAGAAAGAAACAATTAAAGGAAGATAATAGAAAAGAAATGGCAAACTTGGAGACATCCCAATCAAAATCCAAACTGAACGATATCATAGAACAAAAATACAGAAATGCATATGTATATAACTAGGAACATTTTGATCCTTAGGATCAACAAGTGTCTCACAATTTCTTGGAACGTCTCGGAATTGGATTTTTCGGGAACTAACTTGTCCTTGCATATTAACAAATTCAATAAAAAACTAAGTCTACCCACAACCCCCATGCATTTCATCCTTCTCACAACAGTGGACCCATATCAAAGGGACGATGCATTTATTTATTGTATATAATTATGTATTTGGTCGTCCAAACATGATTCTGTTGTTTCTACTCTTTAAAAACAACTCTTGAAAATATGTTGCCATACATATTCTCTACACAAAATCATCAATGAGAATCCAAAAGTTTGGGGATGAATACCAGGGATTCTACTCGAATACACAAGAACAATATCCAAACGACCCTATAGAAACCCAACCATTTCTCTTTTACTTGCCCCATCCATGGCAATGCTTATGAAATCTACATATGTAGCACATAATCAAATATATCAATGACAATCAAAAGAAGATGAGCTTAGGATGCAATATGGGCTATGTATAGCTTGAAGCCAACTGACAAAAATGATGTCTTCAAACCTTACAAACCCTAACCCATTTAAACAAAAAAAAAAATTGATTAAGAAAGGGCTTTCTCAATCTAGAGAAGGGGAAATACCGATCAAATCCCATTGAAGATCAAGAGAGAAAAAATCATAAATTCTTGTTTAACATTATCGTTCAATTAAAACATAATATACGTCAAAGAGTTTGGTTTTGAGTTCGGGGAAGAATAACATCATTGTATGTCGCTGGCAAGGAGAAGAACGAGCCTATATATTATCTTCCAAGAGTTGTTGGAAGGCATGAAATTTCTTGACCTTTCGCATCAAATTGTGTCCTTTAGGGGAGGAAAAATCGGGTATATATAAGAAAAATCTGGCGGTTTGAGAAAATTTTGCATATGTGTGGATTTCCATATCATGGCAACCAGTTGCCAAGGAAAATGATTACAAGTCAAAATTTGGATGATTTTCTCAAGAAAGGTGTATTTTAACGCTAACTAGACAAAGACTAAATGAAAATACCAAGAATTAATAGAGAACAAATCTCAACAAATAAACATTTATTCAATAACTCAATGAATACTTTAACTCAATTACAATGACAAATTCTTTATAGGACAACAATTCATTAACATATTTGGATTTAATGGCTTGAAAAAAAGACATATCATGGAACAATTGGGCAATTAGCAAAAAAATTCATAGGCTTCAATCATACAATAGAAACATCATGGATATCAAGTATGGATCATAAATAGAACAAAGTATATTCATAATTGGACATTAGGATTCAATAAAAATATGAAGATTCACTCCTAATTTCTCACAAACAATCTAATTCCCCATCTAATTCTCCATTAAGCATGGATTAAAACATAGATCAAAATATTAGAGAGGGAAATTGCTCATACTTTCCATGAAACCATTACATACTTAAGAAAGCTCTTAGATCAAGGTCATAAGGAAGTCAATCAATGATTTAAAATTAAATATAAATTCTAAAATCTTAGGAAGGGGCATCTCAATTTCTCTTTAGATCATTACTTAATTCTTGAGAATATTATAGATCAAGAGAACAAGGTATCAAATTATTCATAGGAATCAACCAATCAATCAACAACTACAAATCAAGTGGAGATTCTAAGATCCTAAGAGAGTAATTCAAATACTTAATGTATAATTACTTACAACAATGGTTTTTCTTCACAATTTCCACTCTTCTCCTTGGAAGGCTTCCTTCAAACTTCAATTCCTTTTTTCTCTGTAGAAATAATAAAGATTTATCATTAGAAAACTAAGATCTTACAAATTTTAGAGGAATTTAGCTCATTCTTCCATGAATGATCTCATCTTACCAAGTTGGGGATCATTTTTTTTATGGTAAGTGAATAGTTGTATTAACTCAATGAAAAATTACAAGTGTGTGTATATACATTGAGTAACATCATTAGATATAGCATTCAAGAGATTAAAGGGAAATTCATTTGGAAATAGTATAATCTCCTCCTCGTTAATAGCCATGGATGCCATGATGTCCGTTCGTTGGTTGGCTTCTCTCCATACATGCTTGATGTGATACCCTTCCAAAGAGTTCAACAATCTTCTTGTCTAGGCAGCAATAGTTAGAATTCTCCATGGCAGAGAGCATTGTCTCAATAGAATATCTATTGCCAATTTAGAGTCCAAAGTAATCAACAGCTTAGTGATCCTGGATGATGAAGCCAATAGTAAACCTTTGTAAAGAGTAAAGAGTTCAAGCCATAGGATGTGACTACAGTTGGTAATGCCTCCATACGCAATAAGGGGATTTCCATTAGATTCATGAATGATTCCCCCATATCCAGCCCTTGAATTAGTTAAAAAGCCATCACAATTACTAGTAATATTGAGGCGGTGTTGGCCATATATACGTCTTTGGTGGAATTCTAACTTGGCTTTCTTTCAATCCCCATTGATCCGCAATGCATTGAACCATGGGATTATCTTCACACACCAGATTCAGTCCTTTTATCTTTAATTGAACTTAAAAGATTATAGTATTAATAATGTTCTCCACAGTTCTATTAGTATCTCCAAAATGTCTTTGATTTCTTTCCCACCAAATGTGATAGATGGCTGCTTTGAAAAGAAGTTTTCCAACTGTAGCACTAATAGCATCCCCTTTGAACTAATGTAAAATCCAAGCACATTCAGAATGATAGGGTTGGATTCTTCTTGTTTATGGTTGTAAGCGTCGTACCAACCTGCTCCAAAGAGATTTGAGAGAATTAGCATTGGAACGAAAGATGCTCTAGAGTTTCCCTGATGTTCCAACATAGACAACATTGAGAATGTCTCAAGATTTTAAGTTTACAAAGTCTACTCTATGTTGGAAGCCGTTTGGTGAGGACTCTCCACTTGACAAAGCTATGTTTGGGGATATGATTTGGGATCCAAACAGCATTGGCCCAATCCACCTTATTAGCTAGAGTCTAGATGATATGCCATGTAGATTAGGTGGAGAACCTCCCATTCAACGCTACCATCCATATAATTTTATCATCATCCAAATGATGAAGACAATCAACAAAGTGTAAAAATTGCCAAACATCCATAAGTAAGTGTGAAACAACCGATCATGTATTCCAAGTACCATCTCGCATAATAGAAGAAACTATGCTCATCCTATTGTTGCCAGCATCATATCAGATCCTCTCTCCATATTTATTCACAAGAACCCCTTCCGGGTGCCAATTATCTATCCACAGTCTAGTGCTAATTCCATTACCAATAATACTTTTGATGTAGGGTTCAATAAGAGTTCTATACTTCATTTGCTTACGCCAAATCCATGAACAATCTTTAGGTGTCTTCAAAGTCCATAGTCTCTTTTCAGGTATTTAGTATGCACCCACTTGACCCAAAGCATCTTCTTTTGCATCCACCAAATATATTTCAAGATACCAGTTTAGTTCATTTCTAAGGTTTGCTAATTGCCTCCCAACTAATGGTGTGAAGTTTTCTAGATAATTAGTTCGGACCAGCCCATAAGAATCTAGCAAATACTGATTCAATCTATTTGATGGTGTTACCAGGAATGGAAAAGACCTTAGGCCAATAAATGTAGCAACTTTGGAGCACTGATTTGATGAGAGTGACTTTACTTGCATAAGATAGGGGCATGGTTTTCCACCCTTTAAGGCATTTCTTTATCCTATCCAAGATAGGAAGGAAATCATTGTAAATATTTTTCCTGAGATAAGTGGCAACCCTAAGTATCTCATGTGAAGCTAACCAATATAAAATCCTATGATATGCCTTAATCTCTCAATCTTTGACTTAGGTACACCCGCAAAGAGTTATGAAGACTTATCTTGATTGACTTATAGCCCTGATATTTAGGAGAATATGCCCAATATATTGTTGAACAACTTCGAATGGAAGCTTCATTTGCCTTGGTGAATATCATCAAATCATCAGCAAAAACCAAGTGAGATAGATTAATACCTTTACACTTGGGGATGAGTGCAGTATGCTTTAATGTGACTTCTCTCTTCATTAATGGGGAAAAGATCTCCATTGCTAGGCATAAAATATAAGGTGATATGAGATCACCTTGTCTTAGACCCCTTCCTCCAGCAAAGTAGCCTCTAGGACTTCCATTTATTAAGATTGAGAACTTCGGGATTATGATACACTCTATAATCCAACCGATGAACCTTTCAGAAAAATTCATTTTCTGTAAAACTTCTTGAACAATGTTTCAAGAAATAGATTCATAGGCCTTCTTAATGCCAATTTTTAGTAAAACACTAGGAACATGGTTTTTTCTTTCAAAACCCCTCACAGCTTCACGAAACATCTGGATGTTATCAAGAATGGATCTTCCTTCTATAAAGCAGATTGGTTATGGCTCACCAGATTCCCTATCACCTTCTTTAGCCGATTAGCTAAGATTTTGGTTATGAACTTGTAAAGAAGATTGCAAAGAGCAATTGGTCTAAAATCATTGAAGTTTGTGGTGGCCTTTGTTTTGGGTATAAGAGAAAAAAATGCGGAATTGATCTCTCTTAAAAGTTTCCCAATAGTGAAAAAGTGTTTAACAGCTTCCACAACCTCCTCCCCAACAATATGCCATGCTACCTTAAATAATGATAAAGTGGACCCATCCGGATCAAGTGCTTTGCCTTCCTTCCCCTCCCAAATAACAACTTTAATTTTTTCCTTTGTTATTTCCCTTGCAACACCCCGCACATGTTTCATGTACTAAGTAGGGTCATAGATGCATAATTGATAATTAATCATTTTGATATACTTAATTTTGGTATTAGTGGTACTTTAGCACATATAAGTGAGCTAGGAAAATTTAATCAAACATAGAAGGGAAAAGAAACCAATAACAAGTCAAGGACATGACAAGTTCTGAAGTTGTCCTAGATAGCTAAGATAACTTCATCAATAAATCTGTATCAAGACTGTAGGAATCACCCTACAAATCATATATCATTGAAAATATCTATGTGTAACGTCCCGCGTTGCACTTAAAGGGCAATATATCATTGAAAATATCTATGTGTAATGCCCAGAGTTGTACTTAAAGGGTAAAACTATAATTTTACTCTTGTAAGGGTAAAATTGTCATCTTGCATATTCTAGACAGACCCTAGTTTGGTTTATGAACCCTTTGGATTAAGTTAGAATTGTAGAACCCAAGTCCAACCTTGAACTCGTCAAGTCCGAAAGTTGTCCTAAGAGCGTATTTTGGGTAACTTTGTAGAAAAATATGTATAAACCTTAAGTTAATTAGGGGAAAATCCATACATATTTGGAAATATCTTGGAATATACTTTCCAACAAAATAAACGGTTCATGAATAGAAGTTTTTTAGAGAAAGTTATGCCCATTTTCTCACAAGGTGTCTATGCTGACAGACTTACAGATTTGAGGTAACTTTCTAGGCCCACTGACACCAATCCTGAGTAAATTAGAGTCTAAGCCATGTATCCCTAGAAATATCTTGAAGTCTAGTTTCTAACCCAATAAATGATAGTTGAATCAGAGTCTTCTAGAGAGATTTATGTGTGTTTTAGTCCGGAGGGGTCTAATATGAAAAAGTTTGTCAGATTGATCCAATTGATTGATCTGATCCTATCGTATGGATCCAAACTTAGTGGATCGATCCTGTTTCATTGTTTTCTATAGAAAAGTGTCTTGAAACATGTCAGATCGATCCAATTTCCACCCAGATCGATCTGACTCGGGAGAAATAACTTTTAGGGTCTAAAAACTTCTAATTTAAACCCAATTAAGGTTCTACTTAAACCCAAAACCCTATTAATATGATAAATAAACCCTAGTGACATCATTTACACAAAAAGAAAAAAAGAAATAAGAGAAAAAAATTTGGGAAGAAGGAAAAAAGAAACCCCAAATTGGATAAGGTAAGATTGGGGACTTCTCTCTATGCAAGATTTTCTTGAGTTTTGACATTTCTTCCTAGTCTTATTTGAAATTTCATAGTATTTAGTAATTTATACATTATGTGTTGTAAAGAAATAAGGAAACCACAAAGGAAAAAAGGTCTTGCTTAAAGATAAAGAATTAGAAATGTTTGAGTAAGTAGTTATACAGAACTTACTTTATTTTTGTTTATTTTAGGTTCTTAGAAGTTTTGTAGTGGTAAAATCTTGATTCTATGCATATTTTCTCACATGTTTGTAAAGCCCTTTGCTTGGCCCTTAAAAACCCCAATTCTTGTGGTGATTTATGATGAGATCTTGTTATATTATGCTAGAATCTTAAAAATCCTCAATTTAATTTGTAAAAAAGGTGGTTTTATAGTATAGGTATTTCTTAATATATTCGATTCCATGAGTTTTGAAAGCATATAAGTTAAAAATCTATGAATTAATAGTCCTCATTATTGTCATTAATGCATGAAAAACTTTGTTTGCTATGAAAATCATGAATATTTGAATTGAAGTTCAGCATCTCTTAACATATTATTATAAAAATGAAGAAATTGATTTGATTACATATGTAGAAATTGATTATGATTCATGTGGACTTCTACTAGAATGAGAATAGTTAATGATAACATATAAATTGTTTAGGGATTGTTATTGAATGATTCAAATGAGTTATGAATTGAGATTGTGGATGATTAGAAAATATGTGCAATATGATTATTATTGAAACTCTCATTTAGGTTAGGTGTATTAATTATATAATGTTTGGAAACATGATAGTATAAAGAATCCCATGATCTTTTATTGAATAAGTTAGAAAATGGTTTATTGGTATTGCACATGTTTCTAATCATGTTAGCAAGTGTATGGTATAAAGTTGGATGCCTTTTTAATGATACTAGTGAATGCCTTTAGTGATAAATTTGTTATTTATTACTAACTTAATGAATGTAACATGTGAATAATATATATTCTTATCATGATCAAGAATGCTTCATATAGGAATAAGAAATAGTAAGTTGGTCATGACTTAATGGGGAATGAAATGGGTAAAAAGACTCAAGGAAATATAAAATAAGATAAATAAGAATGTCAAGATGTAAAAGTCTCATTATTAAGAATAAGTAAATAATGAAATAAGATATGTAAAGAAAGTAAAGACAAGTGTCTGATTATGATGGCCCTCCCATTGGGGTGTAAATGATGATATGATGACCCTCCCATATGGGCTATAGAAAATGGTATGATAGCTTTCCATTTGGGGCATAAACAATGGTATAAAAGTTCTCCTATTATGGTATAATGCAATGGTATGATAAACCCTCTATAAGGTATAATGTAATGACAATATTTTCATTGAGAATATATATCAATGGTAAAGTATGATAGTCTTTGCCATTGTGGAATAATACAATGCGCCAAGGTATAAGGTAAGGTTAAAAGTCTCACTATTGGAAAACATAAAGTATGTAAAAAGATAAGAAAAATTATAAAAAAATAAACTATGTCAAGATAAGAAATGGAAGCACAAAAGCTTCAAAAGTAATAAAAGATTCATAAACTATATAAAAACAAGTAAATTAATGACCCTTATAGTTAGAGATAATACAATATGTCAAAATGTATCTAAGTGAAATAAAAGTGTAAGTGAATCTAATTGTAAATAAAGTGTAAAGTAAGTGAAAGAAATGTATAAATAAATATAAGATAATGAAGAGTAAGTGTAAGAAAGTGTAAGAAAGTGACAATAAGTATTTAAGTAAGTATGAGTAAGTGTAAGTGATCTTAAAGATTCCACTATTATGAATACAACTATTATAAGGAAGAAGAGAAAGCTTATAAGACTCATAAAATGAGTGAAAATCATGATAAAAATAATAGAAAAGTTTATAAGAAGGAAATAATGTTAAGGAGAGAGGAAAATCATATAAACTTCATAAATAAAGTAAAATTATAAATTATATAAAGAATGAGAAGTATTAAGACAAGGTAGTGGAAATGTTTAAGTTCTATAAGTGAAAAAAAGATCCATAAGTTATATAAGAAAGAAAGTTTCATGAAAATCAAAGAAAACGTATAAATTACTAATGAAAATACAAGTCTTTAATATGAGTAAGTAAAGAAAGTGTTAAATGACTAATGAAAAGTGATAAGTAAATATTAAAATAATGACAATGGAAGCTACTAAGTGATATGTGAAGACATGATGAATGATATGTAACAAGTAAGAAGGTGAATGATAAATACTAAGATAATGATAAACCTGTCGAATATAAAAATAGAATTTCATGTGTTTCATTATACAAATGTGTTATTATGATTGCTAATTGTTTAAGGATGATGCATGCTTAGCTTGAAATGATTTGTATATACATATTCATATTAGGAAAATATAGTCTATATATAAGAAATTAATAAAAATGGTCATTGGGATGTATACTAGGTATCTTCACTATAGATGGATTATAAAATGTTTACCATGTGATAGTAAACATATATTGTTATATATGTTGTCATGCAAATATATGAGAATAATATCATGTATATGTAGAATCATGCATATTTTCATATGTAGATGTTATAAGGATGTCATGTATAAATAGAATCATGTGTATTGTTATGCATAGTTCTTATATGAAGAACTATGATGATGAGTTTATAGATCTTGTGATGATTAGTAAATGATATATGTACACTAGCACATGCCAACACGTTAGAAATTGGTATGTATTCTATATGAAGATATATTTGTAATTTTTATATTGAAAGATTCGTGTTTTATTAGTTTAGTTTTCGTAGTAGGTTTTATGTACCTACTTACGAGTCGTGGATCTTACCTATCCATATCATTTTTTAGGTGATGTTTAATATAGGTACGCTACTTGAGGTGCCTAAAAGTTGAAGAAGCATATGGTTGAAGCTTTTTCTTTTGGTCATTTTAGTTCATTTTTAAACTCTTACTTTGTATTAGACTTTACGATGGGTTGTATTAAGTTTGGAGTTTAGACTTTAATATTTGCAATTTTATATTTTATTTGAGATAATGAAAGGCTAGTATTGTAGATGGTTTATGTTTATTGTTTATTTCTATTGCACCTTTAAGATTATAATGTTAGTGATTGATTCCATTCCATTGCATATGATACATTAAGGTTAAGTTTTTAAGTAATCCTACAAGTTAAGATAAAAGTGAAAAACTTATAGTGAATGTTTATAGACCCAGGTTAGTAAGGGTCCGATTTCATATCTAAATAATGTCAGAAATTTAGGGTCGTTACACTATGGGTTTAGTTTCCAATGCCACAAACGATGAGTGAATTGAAGTTTCCTAGAAAATGTTGTGACCATTTTTCCACCAAATGTCTATATTGTCTTGTATGATCTGAGTTAATAGATTTAGGGTAACTTTAAATTTAAACCTGTATTAACTCTTGAAGAATTACCTAGCAATGTATATATCTTTGAAAATTTCTAGGAGTTTATTTTCTAACGTAGCAAACAATTATCAATCACGAGTTTTTTTAGAGAAAGTTATGGTTATTTTTCCACCGAGTGTTTGTCAAAAAAATTTCTAGGTAACATGACGTTATGAAAGTGAAAAATTCTATACAAACAGGAAATCATAATATTTTGCTAGATTTTGAGAGCTTTTTCACTAGAGACCTATTTAAACACGAAACTAGGGATTAAGGTTGCTATTTAGGCCTATAAAAAGATAGAAAGTCATGGGAGAGAACATTTTGAAGAATTTTACAAGTTTGGAGATTTTAAAGAAGAAAACCAAGAAAATTAGGATTTTAGGGAAAAACTTGAGAAAGAAGTGACACCAAGTTTGGATCTCTACAACGAGAGACAACTAATTTTGTAAAACATACATGTTTTATTATTTTGTTTAAGTTCTTAGAAGTATTTTGATAAGAAATATGTGTAAGTAATGATGTAAAACATAGTTGTTTTTGTTTTTTTATAGGATCTTAAAAGTTCTTTGATAAGAAAACTATGTTTGAAAGTTTATGATTTTCTATAAATAATAATATGACACCTACATGTTTTCCTATTTTGTTTAATATATTAAAGTTCCCTAATGAAAATATGTGGTTTCAAAAGTGATCTTCCATTGTACTGTTTCATAAGTTCATATAAAGAAGAAATGTTTTGAAATATTATGATCTACTCTATGTGTTGAATTGCATACATCTTATATTATATAAATGCTATAAATTATTTATTGTTTCTTCATATTTGATGCATGATTTTATGTTAACACTTAAAGTTACATGTTAGACAAGTTTTGATTAATAGTTATAAAAATCTATGCTTAGTTCCTTCAAGTTTTGATAAGAATGTATCATGCCATACGAAATTTTCTATAAGTATCACCATCATTCATGTTATCTGATGATTTTTTAACATATTTTCATTCTGTAGTATCAACATCATTTATGTCTTACTTAAAACACATATTTTCATTAGGGAAACTCTAAGATATTAAACAAAATAGAGAAACATGGAAGTTTCATATCATTATTTGTAGAGAATCATAAATTTTCAAATATAACATTTTTATAAAAGAACTTTTAAGAATCTATTCATTGTTTCTTCTTTCATGTTATCTCATGATTTTTAAAGAAAATATTCTTAGATGGACCAAGCAAATTCTCTGCTTTGTAAAGTGCTTTCAACATGTTTTTACTATGTGTATTTGCAAAAGAAACATCAGTTTTGAAAAAAGAAAAGAAGATATTTTAAAATATAAGTTTTGTTAGAAAGTAAGACATGCATCCAATCATACTTTTGTGAAGATATGTGGTATAGATTGTATTATGATAAATTTTATGATATGTTGTGCTATATGTTATGCATGTGATTGTGTAGAAAACCCTTGATGGTTAGGGTACTATGAAGTTCCATAATTTGAACCTAAGAAAGTGAGTTGTAATTAGAAGAAAGATTAGAAGAAAGACATGTGCATATGTTTCATTGAAGTGTGAGGGTTTTAGTGACCAATATAAAATTGATGTGAAGTATGTGATGTGAAAAACCTGCCCAACATGTTTATATGTGGGCTTATGTTAGTGATGTGAACCATGTCCAATAGGTTTATATGTGGGCTTGTGAATGTGAGATGTGATGTGATTGTGTTAAGACCCAAGAAGGTTTAAATAATGTGTTTGTGATAACCTGTCTACTGGTTGGTATGTAGGTTTGTGATAACTTGCCTACAAGTTTGTATGTGGGGTTTTGAAGGCCTACTACAGGTTCGTATATGGGTTTTTGATAACCTGCCAATAAGCTTGTATGTGGGCTTATGATGACACTATGTGATAGGAATTTGATAACTTGGGTCATATGTGTGGAAGATAAGAACCCTAGATGGGTTAAGAGTGCTAATTTCTATTTATGAAAATTTAGAGATCCTAAGTGTGAACAATAATGTAAAAATGTTTGAAAGAGAAGTGTTTAAATTAAGGCCCTTTAAGGATTCCATGTGAAAGGAAATTTTTGAATGACCATAAGCATATAAGTGAATGAAAGTGAACACTCAAACCACAACACAATATTTATAATGGTTCAGCACTAAGGCCTACGTCCACTCTTCTAAAGCTCACTATGAACTTAGGTATATTTTATTTAGATTGTCACATACAATCTAGGTCAACATACAAAACCTAACCACTTGCTCACAATTAAGCTACTCAACAACACTGGTGTCTCCAACGAGTGTGCACTATTTCTAGTGTCTTCGATGGAGGTAGTAAAGTTTCCGGTGTCTCTGGTGGAAGCAAAGAAATAGATGATGAATGAATATGCAAATGAATGAAAAATGAATAGCAAATATTACCACTAAGTTGATCGATGTTGTTGTTCTTATCACATGTGGGAGTGCTCCTTGTTGAACTAGTTTACCTTATACATTCACTTCTTCTTCAAGCTATGGCACTAAAGCTTTTTGAGTTAGGCCAACCACAAAGAGGGTTTCCTCAAAAGATAACACAAACCTCACCTCTCAAGTAGATGCTAGCTAATATGAGATGAGAGGAAACCAAAAGAGATTTTCTTGAGGAACTTTCAAGCTTGGAGCTCAAACAATAGGGGAATAGGGTTTCTCACCCTTAGAGGCTTTTTTTAGTAAAACAAATAACACTCTCTTGAATGCTTGAAGATTTGTTGTGTTATCTTGCCCTAATGGGAAACATTTTGTTGTATAGAGGATGAAAAAGACTCATAATCCTTGGATTGGAGTCTTTTCAAATGGGCAAGAGAAACTAGCCCTTAATTCAAAACGGAGTTTTGGTGGACTCTTAAAATCCATAGCCATGATCAATCATGGGGTCATTTTTTTATGACCCCCAAAATATGCTTGGGGGTGTCGAGTGGTGCGGGCCCTATTTTAAGTCACAACCACGTCGTGATTGATTATGGACTTTGTGATCGATCATGAGACTATTAGGACCCATGTTGTGATCGATCATGAAGAAGGGGCCTAGTCCTCGAAAGGTCAAAATCTCTGATTGTGATCGATCATAGGCTTTGTGATTTATCACAAATAGTGAATTTTACATACTTCACTTTTGTGATCGATCATGGGGTTTGTGATAAATCATAAACAATGAATTCTGTAAATTCACTGTTGTGTACATCTTGGGGTGGTCCATATCTACTTGGGATTATTTTGGGGCATTCAATCATGTGTGTGGACATGCCTAGGGTCATACTACATGATCCCTATGAAACTGTATGCATGCATTTACCTTCTTGGAAGTTGGAGTCTGGTTTGAGTCTTAGTCTTCAAGGCTAGACTGTTGGAGCTTCTTTCACACCTTTGTACATGGATTTGACAAATGATGCCCTTGCATCAATAAAAATAAAAAGTTTTACAAAAATTCGTGCCAAGTCTTGTCCATGTTTTGGTGTATTTTGTATTGTTATTTGTGAGTCATGGACTGATTCATGTACATTATTATTCAAATTGATATGTTTTACATGTGTTGTCTAATGGAGGCAAAGAAGATATGATATTTGAATAGGAGCTTTCATTGGAGGATTTAGTTTATATTTTATGTTTAGGCTTTATTTTAGACTTGATTCTTAGTTAGTAGTGTTTATTTCAGTTTCATGTGGACCCCTATAAGGGAGATGTTAGTTTGCTTTAAGTTTATGAACTTGTGAGTTTAGATTTTATTTAATCTTATGAATCATGAGTTTATTTTTAGCATGACTTATGAAAAATTAATATTTGAAAAGTTAAGGACTTGTTTATGAACAAGGTTTTGGCTTTCCTTCTACTATACTATTGTGAGATTAGATGTGTGATTTTGATGCAATTACCATATGAGAAATGCTTCTGTAAATATGTAATGATTATGTAAGAAAAATAAAAAATTTACAAGGCCCTTTAATAATATTCTGCTGTAAAGGGTCTTAAACATGTGTAAGTCCAAAGAGTGTTAAGTAAATTAACACTCCGGAGTCTCATTTAGGGATGGGATTTCGAGGTGTTACATCCCTAACTAAGGATGTCTTCTAAGATTCCAAAAGAACTTTAGATGGAAGCCAATCATGATTATTCTATGGCTGATTTGTCCCAGTAGGAGATAAACTGTTAGGAAAATAGGTAACTGCCTTGTTCCAAATCTCATCTTCTAAATCAAGAGTTCTATTGTCTGATGCCTGAATATGAAAAATGTGATTTTTTGTTTCTTCTCATAACAAGTGACCTATGAAAGAAGGCATTATTTCTACGGGTGGGCATGGGCCGGGCTCGGGCTAGGCCATGGTAGGCCTAGGCCCGACCCTCAAATTATAGACCGGGCTTGAGCCCGTACGGGTGGGATCGGGCCAGGGTTTGGACCCGGCCCTCATTAATTGATTGGGCCTCGGGCTGGCCCATGAATTAAAAAAAAAATGTTGAGATGTAGGTTTGAACTCTAGACCTATCTAAGGTTCAAATTTTCGATTTTGATGGATTATTCGTCATGAGGATTAATGGAAATTTCACTAGAATGCTTCAAAATATTATAAAAATTA
>JAOXJP010102287.1:0-14355 GCA_025762735.1 Platanus orientalis | reverse complement strand
GTAGTTAGTAAATTAAACAATCCTCGTGGGTTCGACACTCAACTCTTACACTTTATTACTTGAGCGATTCGTATACTCGCGATTTCTAACATCAATGAACATTACTCGACAATACACTAAGATCTGAGAAAGCCTAAACAAACTATAAGTTTGACATTTAATTGAAGTCAAACACATTTGCAACATTTTAGCAAGTAGCATATGGTTTAAAAACTAAATCCCGTCCGGATAGGATCAGCTGATCCCAGTCCATTCCAATGTGAATCAGTAAAGGAAAAGTTCATAGACAGGCCAATCCCCATTAGATCACAGATTGGTCAATCCTTGAAACCATGGATTCAAAAAAACAGAAAAGAGCAGAAAATATATCATGAAAAGAATAGTTCATAATAGAAGAAATACATTATAGAGTACTAAAAGAGACCAAGATGTCCATATACAAACGCAGGAAAGAGGCATATATAGCTCTTCGCTATCCAAGAAACAAGACAAGGATTTAAGTACAGGCATCCCTCTGAATATGCAGATACATTGCTTTGCAGGGGAGGGGGGAATCATAAATGTTGTTGATGAAACCAAGTAAGGAAATTGTTAGAAGTTAAGGTGCATAACTGAGAGTAAGATAACAAACTAAGTGTACTCTAGAAGTATCCAGCACCAATAGCTATTGTTGTATCATGTCAATACAAGTATGCTGAGCATGTTGAAGTATCAACATATCATAGGAAAGAGATTTTGCACAACCGCCCCGTTAACATACTACTTAGAAGACAAACCTTGTTTGATCCATCTCCAGACACTTCACTAGCTGTTACATTTCTACCCACTGCAGCCTTCCTCTTACGCTTTTTAACTTTCTGCAACAGAGATAATTAACAAAATTCATCAAGAAAAACCTTATCCAAACTACTAAGGGCATAACTTAACCCACCAAATATACAACAACAAAGTAATGAGGTAACACCTGTTCCTTATCAGCGAGAGAGACTTCTGTTGTAGCATGGGGAGATTCCAGAAATTCCAATAATTTTGCTGATAGCTCCTCCTAAAAGTATAGCTCGACCAAATAAAGTAACTTTCTGCAATAATAAACGATGAAGGCAATGGAGAATACTGTCAATTATTGACAAACCTTTTTTACAGTGGCCTTAGAAACTGGAATATCAAGCACATCACAGAAATCCAACAATTTTTCTTTGACACATTTGTCAAGCTTTTCCTTTATTCTTGCCCTATGCTTTTCCTGCAGAGAAGATCAACTAATAAAGAAACAAAGAACTCACTTTGATGCAAATAATTTCAGCATCAAAAAATTACAAATCACTGCTTAATTTTTTAGTTCTTTTTTTTTACTCCATTAAATTCAATTGATGAGAACATTAAAACCACAAAAGACACCAAAATGATGAAAGAAAAGAAGAGGGCATCAAAGCAAAATACCTCATTCTCAACCCACACAAAACCAGAAAACTGATTTATATTTCTCTTTAAACTGTGTACCTGCACAACAAGTATGTTCATTACCTTCTGGTAGCAAATTCAAGAGCTACAACAAAACTAAGACTCCATTAAAAAGGCAAAGAAAAATAACATAAATGGGAAATTAGAATAAATTCAAGATCAGACTAACTAAAGTAGGATAATTGATTTAGTCAATCAATTAGAAATCCATTGAAATGGTTTACCTTTGTTTTTTTTCCAAAAAGAATTGTGTGGAGCATCTGGAGGTTTTCATCAGGTTTCCTCTTTGACAACTTGAAAGCCACTGAAATAGTTCACAATGTCAGAGACTACCAAACAGGCCACTCTTCAGTAACAAAATGGAATACAATACAATAAGGCAAGCAGATAACACCCAATACTTTTGAAGAGAGAACTGGCCATAGATGTCTGAATCATAAGTTGGAGATCAATGAAACAATGAACGAAATAAAGAATGATATCAGTCTTGGAGCTCCTGGTGTTCTACTCAAGAATGATTAAAGTTATAACTACAATTGTGAGAGAAAAGAGGCAATAAAGAAAGCACAAAATTAAAGAAAAGAACAAGAGTTGAAATTAGTTATGTATTTTCATTAATGTTAATGATAGTAATAACTACTGACATTGTACATAAAAATGATAAAGCAATACAAGGGAGGAGAGAATAAAGAGATATTGAGAGTAAGATGCCATACAAATGCCCAATATCAAATAGAAGGATTAAGAAAAGGGGGTTATAAGGTTCAGGTTTATGGCTTTGGACTTTTAGAGGGTAAAGATAACAGATGGTAAGAAAACGAGGTGAAAAGCACTAATGGAAAAAGGGGTATAATGTTCAGGTCCAACAGGCCAACCACAAACCTGGCCCATAAAACCATTCCATTGGTTGGACCTGTGTCAAGCCCAAGGTTTGGGCTTCTTTATTCTATCCATTTGCTCGACGTAGTTTAATGTAATTTGGCCTACTTCAGAACAAGTCATAATTAGTACGAAACTAAACTGAACTCTGATACCAAATAATTCAGCCATGATCCAAAAAGAAGCACCAAAGAAAAATAATCAAAGGGAACGCTAAGGGGATAAAGTTCTTAGGCTAAAAATTCAGAACACACCCAATTCAAATGATCTTCATATAACGAAGAAACCAAAAAGAAAATTCTTTTTATAAAAATGTTCAAGTTTTGTCTCTACATAACAAAGGCTGCCCCATGTTTAAGGAACGGAGGTTAAGTCAACCTTACAAAACCCACTCAACCAAGCATTTAATGCGTGCATAAAAAATGATAAACTACACTTCTTTCCCAAGCATGCATTAATTTAAAAAATAATAATAACAATTTTCTATGATAGCTAACTCCTTCCTAACCTAATATTATTAATAATAACTTCCTAGGACCATACCACCACTTTTACATGAAGCAAAATACAATTTTCAAACAACCCATTAAGCGAACTTATTTTTCAAGAAAATCTTAAAAAATAATAAAAAAATCTTAACTTTATTTATGACTCCGCTAAAGTATGGATGGGTCAACCAATGACCCAGATCATTGGGCCAACCATAAACCCATGAGCCCAAACTATATCAACTCTACAAATCCTGGTTACGCAATTTGGTATTAGAGCTCAGTTTTTGGATTCCATCCAATCATGACTCCGCATAATCATGGGCATGAAAGAAGTGTCATTGTAGAAGACACCAATGTTGCGAATCAGCAAGAAGAAATAATGCAACTCTGAAGGCAACTTAGGATGCTTTCCCAATGAATAAAGTAACTCCGATACCATTGTTCCTTCCAAGCATTGCTACATTATTTTATCTTATGAAAGCATAAAATGGTATAATCCAAAAGTAAAGCACATCCACTATCATTAAGTAGAAGTTGAAAGTGAAAAGAATCCAAACCCCTTACAACCTTGCATGGTTCAAGAGGGGAAATAAAGTAACGATTAGCAAAGCATTGCCAAATTTACATTTCAAAGGGCAGTTGTTACTTTGATAAGATCGTGTGCAATGTGATAGCCATGGATGTATGCCATATTGTGATGGGAATGCTATGCCAATATAACCACCGAGTAATCCATAACGAGTTTAAAACAGCTACATTATATGGAAAGATAACAAGATTATATTAGCCCCAACAAAAGAACATAAACCCAAGCATAAACAAGGAGGGTAGTAATTTTATTTCCATAACTAAGTTGGAGGAAGAGGTGGCCGAAAGCAAGGTGTTTAATACATTGGTGACTTCAACTGAGTCTATGCTTGAAGCCACACAATTAGAAGGGCAACAAATTCTTGAACAATTTGAAGATGTTATGCCAACAAACCTACCACCACACTTACCTCCAATGATAGACATTCAACACTAAATAAACTTGGTTCCAAGATCGAGTCTACCAAACTGATGCAGCAACAGTTAATTGGTTGGATACTACGTATCCCATTTGAAAGCCCAAAGCATGGACATGGAAGAGTGTTGGCCGGTCATGTACAAAGAGGAAGATAGTTTGGTCATGTGCAACGAAGACCAATGACTGTGCTGGTGAGGAGTGAGATGAAACAAGTTGAAGGTGCTAAAAGAACAAGAAAAATGCCAAAATCAACCTCAGATGAAGTAGTAAGGAGAGACAAGGTAGCTTGTAATTTAATAGCAGATATGGCCCTAAATAGAGTGGAATGGCAGAAAAGGATTTGTGTAGCCAACCCCAAAAGGTTGGGATAATGTTGTTTGTTATTGTTGTTGACGTTGTTGAAAGAGTGCTGGCCAGCCTTGTTGTGTTAGAAGTTGTCTTGGTTTCAATGTCACAGACATGATTGTAATAAGTCCTTTAGGCCATAGGTTTTTTTTGGTATTTCAAGTAAAGCGTTGTTATGTTTGTAATAACGGTTGATAGTAAAGGGTAAAATAGATAAGTTTAGGCCTTAGTTGACAACTTGTATATTTTGTCTTCTTGTGGTCTTCAAGTAGGGGTGGCAATCTTTGACACGACCCATGAACCCGACACGACCCAACACGAAATAAAGCAGGTTGTGGTTGACTATAAACGTGTTTCGGGACAAAGTGAGTTAACCCACTTTAACACAATTAATAAATGGGTCGTGTTCGGGTTGGCCCATACAGTCGTAGACCCTTAACTTGACACGACACAAATCTGACCCACCATCACAAATTACCACATAACCCACGAAACCGACACGACCCAACACGAAATAAAGCATGTTAGGGTTTGGTGTAAGGTCAAAGCAGATTGACACACTTTGACACGAATAATAAATGGGTCGGGTTCGGGTTGAGCCATATAGTCATATACCCTTATCTTGACACGATACGAACCCGACCCATCAACACAAATTGTCACTCCCATCTTCAAGTCAACACAGTGGGGCCCATACATGATGGTCAGAAGCCTTATGTTATGTGGGTTATCGAAATCATAGTTTTTAGGAAAGTCTAAGTTAGAAAGGGTCTAGGATTTAAGACTCTCTCTCTCTCTCTCTAACAGTACACACACTTGGGCTGATTTGAGTGAAGAAATCAAGGTTTTGGAGCCTGAAAATCTTCAGAGAAACAAGTTCACTAATGCGATTTCATAGAACCACTTTTAGGTCAAATAGCCCTTGCCAAACTCAGGTAAAATCAATTTTGCTTTATCAGGTTTTGTGCATCATTCTATTCTCTTCTTGATTCCAAGGATCCTCTTTAATTTCCCTCTTAAAATTCTATTTATTTAATTTTGTTCTTGATTCCATCTTCTTTTATAATAGAATTTTTAGGATTCTTGTTCCCTTCAAATCACCCCCCTAAAACCCCCTTTTCTCTCTTCTTTTAGGGTTTTTCTCCCCTATTGATCCCCTTTCTAATCCCTTAAATTCCATTTACTTTCCATTTGATTTCAGCAAGTTCTTCCTACATATTTCATCCTCTGTTGTATGGTTTCTTTACTAAAGTATACTGCAGTCTGATTATTTTCATAATTTCATATGCCTATACTGATCAGAATTCATTGAAATTTGGTAGAGAGGTTCATAATAGACTTAAGTATCACCATGCAATGCTGCAGAGAATTTTGACATCTGAACAGGGGCATTTCAGTCATTTCACTGTCTGAACAGAATTTCCAGAATTAATAATTTTGTTTTTCGTTAGAAGTTTTGCTTTTAGTTTCTATTGGGCCTAATACAGCAGGGAATTACTACCTTTTCAAAGGCTACCCCTGCATTACAAACAATACTCACTACAGGATGAGTCTTATGGAACACAAGGAATTGCACACAAAAGTGAATTGAGTTTTTGGAAATGGGTTACATAGGGGAAAGGATGAGTCCATGTTAAATGCCTGCACTGTTAGTTCCAAAGAATGAAGGGTCATGGCACATGTGTATAAATAGCAGGGCCATTAACAAAATTGCGATAAAACATTGTTTCCCCATTTCATGGTTGGATTACATGTTAAACCAGCTAGCAGGTGCTAAAGTCTTTTTGAAGACTGACTTGAATAGTAGATATTATCAAATTTGAATTCAAGGAGATGAGTGGAAAGATGCATTCAAGATTTTGGAAGGATTATATGAATGGTTAGTTACGCAAATAAGTTTGTCAACTGTGCCAATAACTTTCATGCAAATGATGAATCACGCATTGAAGCCAATCACTGGGAAGTTTGGTGTTGTCTATTTTGATGATATTTTGGTTGATAGTTCAACAACTGGACCTGCACAAACAGCACCTTCAAGAAATTTTCACTACTCTTCAAAAGGAGACATTGTATATCAATCAAAAGAAGTGTTCTTTCATGACTATGTGATATTCTTAGGCTATAAAGTATTTGTAAAAGAGTTCGAGCATATCAAACAATAGTGAAGGCTATTCTTGATTGGCCAACACCCACTAGTGTACATAATGTGCGAACTTTACATGGTTTAACATCCTTCTATCGTCAATTCATTAAGAATTTCAGTACCATTGTTGCTGCATATACAGAATGCATGAAGAAAAGTGTTTTTTAGTGGTCTACTGAATCTGAGGAGAGTTTTCAATCTATCAAAAAACGGTTGTCTCAAGCTTCTATCATTGCATTACTAAACTTTAACAAGATGTTTGAAGTTGATTACGATGTGTCAGAAGTTGGAATTGGTGTAGTGTTAAGTCAATAAGACAGACAAATGGCATTTTTCAATGACAAAATCAACAAAGCAAGGCTCTTACGATATAGAGTTTTATGCCATTGTTCAAACTTTGACGCACTAAAGACATTATCTCATTCATAAGGAGTTTGTACTATACTTTGATCATAAAGTTTTAAAGTATTTGAACAATCAACAAAGCTTGAGCAAATGACATGGCAAGAAGGCAAGTTACAAGCAAGAGTTTGTGTTTACTTTGAAGGACAAGACTGGAATCCACAACAAAGTTGCACATGTTTTGAAAAAAATGTCAACTTTCCTACAATGCAAGTGCAAGTGATTGGATTCAATAC
Organism: Platanus orientalis; assembly: GCA_025762735.1. Classification (NCBI taxonomy): domain Eukaryota; kingdom Viridiplantae; phylum Streptophyta; class Magnoliopsida; order Proteales; family Platanaceae; genus Platanus; species Platanus orientalis. Next base: position 7,392 of record JAOXJP010102287.1, on the reverse strand, counting down.
TTTTAAAGATTTTCTTTATGAAAAAGATGTTTCTTTGACCCATTGTATGAGGAGTAGTTGAGGACAATAGAAATGAGTATTGTCTTCATGATGGGTTTCTATTCAAACGGACTCGTCTTTGTATTCATGATTGTTTTATAAGAGAAGTTCTTTAGAGAGTTGCATAACAAAGGACACTTTGGGCAAGACAAGACTTTAGCTCTACTTGAGGCAAGCTACTTTTGGCCCAAGTTGATGCGAGGCTGATGGGAACATCATGCCATGTGGCAGTCACAAGACTCATTATCGTAGGAGGGGTCCCTTGACCCTTTGGATCGAGTAGGATGACTGGAGAGGCTCACTTGTCAGATTGTAGCTGATTTGGAGACCTTTAGAAACGTTTCCTATGTGGAGCCCACTTCCTTGGCTTGATGGGATTCATGCGTAAAGGCATATATGATGGGACATGTATTTGGTAGCTAAAAGAGTTTATATGTTGTTAATTATTAGCTTTTTAATAGAGTTTATTGCTTTATTTTGTGTTTTATTATTTATTAGAAGATTGGGACATGGCTAGGATTTGTATCTTTGTTGTTGGGCAGATTTGACTTCATGTAATAAAGCCTGTGTAAAGGACTGGTCGACCACTCTAGAAAGGGGACTAAAGGAGTTTAGTTTATATTTGTTTTTGGTTTCTATGCGATGTAAAGACTAAACAAGGAAACCCTACTGTACTTCTAGGCCACAAAAACACCCCACTTCTCCTTATTTTTCTTCAATGAAAATTGTTGAGAATTTTGTTGTAACTACTCCACACAACTTTGACTGGTTTCTCAAGATTCTTGAAGTCAAAGCTTGGCCCACGGATGGTGATGTCCAAGGGAAGTGAACATACATGATTACCTCACAAGGCTCCATCATTCGTACCCTTTATTTCTTCTTCTCCTCCTTTTTTCCCCCTCCATTAATATCTTTTTGTTTGCTGGCATATACCTTGAAACCATCAACGTCCATTATTCATCCTTTCTCCACCATCACCACAACCCCCAAACTGCATCCCATACCCATCGGCCACCTATAATCCACATCCCCTTGAGTTTTCCATCCACATAAGCCCCAAATCCTCGTATCTTTATTGTCGGTAAGACCTTACCCCTCATCACTTTGGGTTTACTTCATTACAATATAACCTACTAATGAAGTCTGAGAGACTTTAAAGATTTTATTGATTACTACGCTCTCAGGGATATTCTTTTGACCAATGCTAGATACACATGGACAAATGGCCAAGATTCCCTTACCTTGTGTAGACTCGTCAGATTTTTAGCATCAAATTGTTGGGAAGAGATGTATCCACAGTTCATCCAGGAAGCTCTACCAAAAATAACATTGGATCATTGGCCAATTTAGTTAAACATTGCTAGATCAAATTATGGTCTATGCCCTTTCAAATTTGAAAATCTGCGGGTTCTGCACCCAACTTTTCAAAGGAATAAAAGGAAATGGTGGTTAGAATGTGAGGTGTTCAGCTAGGAATGGTTCAAATTCATGCAGAAGCCCCAATTTGTCAAAAAAAAGCTAATTGAATGGAACAAATCAACTTTTAGAAGGTTAAAGAAGAACAAAGACAAGATTAGGAGAAAAGTTCAAGAAATTGATAGCAAGTTGGAACAAGAAGTGGATAGGGAGTCATTCCATTAAAGAAAGAAGGGAATTCTTAGTGATCTAGATAGAATCTTGTGGTGTGAAGAGATCCAGTGGAGCCAAAAATTAAAGTGCAAGTACCTTAAGAATGGTGACTGAAACACTTCTTTCTTCCGCAAGGTTGCAAATGGAAAAAAAAAAAAGGCTTGATCACAAGCATATGCATTCAAGGTGATGTAATGGAGGATTTTGACAAAATCAAAGATGAAGCAATAAGGTTCTTCTCTCCCTTATACAAAAAGGAGCCAAAGGGCAAACTAATTATAGAGAACTTGTTCTCAAAAAAATTAGAGAGTTGGGAGGCCGATGCTTTAGAGCAAAAATTCACAGATGTCATGAATGTTGTCATTAGTATGGAGGAAGATAAGTCCTCGAGTCCCAACAGGTTCACAATGGCACTTTACCACAAATGATGGACTTTATTAACTAGGATCTGATAAAGTTGTATGCCGAATTTTTTGAGAAGGGAACAATCAATAAAGGAGTGAATGCTACACACAATGTACCCATTCCCAAAAAAGAAGACACAAAGGACTTTTATTATTTCCGGCCTATCAGTCTTGTGTGTAACCTTTATAAGATCATCGCTAAGGTTTTGTTTATGAGGATAAGGGATGTGATGAAGATAACTTCAAATACTTAAGGAGCATTCGTAAAAGGGCAACAAATTACGGACAATATTCTCATTGCAAAAGAATGTGTGGACTGGACGCGAAAGTCTAAAAAGGCGGGGTTAATGTGCAAAATAAATTTGGAGAAAGTTTGTGATAAGGTGGACTGGCAATTACTAAAGTGGGTTCTTGAAAAGAAAGTATTTGGGGATAGATGAATTAGTTGGATCATGGGTATTCGGCTAACCCACTTTTCTCTATCTTGTTGAATGGCTTTTCAAAAGGTTTTTTTGAATCTTCTAGGGGGTTAAGACAAGAGGATCCTTTTTACTCTCATGGTGGACGTTTTAGCGCCTTAATGAACAAAGAAATGAAGCACTCTCTAATTAATAAATTCCTTCTGAAAATGAGTGAGAAGACCATTTCGCATTTATAGTTTGTAGATGACATAATTGTTTCATCAATGCTAAGAACGTTCAAATGCAACACTTGAAATATACTTTGCAAACTTAGGAAGTCATCTCGGGGTTAAAGGTCAATTTAGGTAAATCAAGTATGGCGGGGATTATAATTGAAAGGTAGAACTTCTATGAATTTGAAAAGGATTTTGGATGCAAGGTGGAGGAATGGCCTCAAAAATATTTGAGACTTCCATTGGGGGGAAATCCAAACAAATATATCCTTTTGGGACCCAATGATGGAGAGGGTTTAGAAGATGGCATGCTGGAAAAAAATTTACATCTCACCGGGCAAGAGAATTATGTTGATCAAGGCTGCTTTGTCAAATATTTGGATTCTACATGTCCATTTTCAAAGTTCCGGCAAAGGTCATCAAAACCATTCAACAAATTCAAAAGAATTTCTTATGGGAAGGTGGAAATGAGAAGAAGGATACTTGGTAAGTGGTCTCGGGTTTGTAATCCAAAAAAATTGGGAGGATTACGAATGGGGCATCTTAAGGAAAGGAATTTGGCTTTGTTAGGCAAATGGTTATGAAAATTTTCAGTAGAACGAAACAGCTAATGGCATTCCATTATTTCATGTTGATATGGTTTAGATTCGAATGGGGTAGATTGCAACCCTCAACCCTCCCGATCCGTGTCTCTAGTTTGGAAAAGGTGTTCTTAAAATTGTTCCCCTTTTTCGTCCTCATACATGATTTGTAGTTGGTAATGGTTGTTCAACCAAGTTCTGGAAGGATGTTTGGTTAGGTGACCATACTTCTTCTCATGAATTCCCATCATGGTTTAAAAACTCAGAATCAGAGTTGGAACCGATTCCCGAGTCGGATCGGCCGATCCAGACCGATTCCAAGTTGACTCGGCCGATCTGGTGCCCAAAAAAAAAAAAACCTTAAAAATGTGTTAAAATTCAAATTTTAAAAAAAAATTATAAATTTCAAGCCGATTCCCGAGTTAGATCGACCAATCCAAGCCAATCCACACTCAGATCGGCCGATTCCCAAGTTGGATCGGCCGATCCGACTCAGAATCGGCCAAGTTTTAAAACCATGATTCCCATGGTTTTATCCTATAGTTGTCAATCAAGATGCATATGTGGCAAATGTCCTTTGTCCTTCACCAATTGGGTTGAATTAGAACTTACCGTTCTGTAAAACCCTATTAGATCGAGAAGTTGATTTGTTATCAAAATTATTTTCCAACCTTGATGGTGTCTTCATATCTAACGTAATTTCAAATAAAGAGTTTGGACTCTTAAGTCAACGGGTCGTTTTCCTCAAAATCCTTTTTCATGTTGCTTCTTAATGAATCCTCCGCTTCTTATTCATTACCATTCAAAGGATTTGGTCTAATCTGGTGCCTCCCAAGTTAAAGTATTTGTTTAGATTGCTTCTCTAGAGTGTATTAACATTATGGATATGATTCAACAGAGGAGACCATTTATGGTTGCTTCCCCAAATTGGTGTGTACTATGCAAGGCCAACAATGAATCAACAACTCACATATCCACTGCCCGTATGTAAGAAATATTTGGAATTACTTCTTGGAAAGACTCATTAATCTTAGGTCATGCCTGAGAAAATCTTGGAGCAGTTGTGTCAATGGAATGCTTAGGGGATGAAACAACACGGAAAGATATTTTGGGAATGCTTGATCCATGGGATTTTATGGGATTTATGGAAAGAGCGGAATAACCAGATTTTTTAAGGAAAATCTAGAGGTCACCAGGAGATGGTGGACTTCATATCGAGGGAGGTATTTATTGGGTTAGCATCACTAAGGACTTCGAGGAGTATTCTCTAAACAATCTCTTAATGGATTGGTGTATTGTGATCACCACAAGTGGAATCAGGAAGTCTCCGAAGTACTAAAAGTGGCTTCCTCCTAAAGAGGGAGTTCTAAAACTGAATTTTGATGGTGCTTCTAAAGGAAACCTGGGCCCGGGAGGTTATGGAGGGGTGATTCGAAACTTGATCGGCCATATCATTCACATCATTTGTGGTCCTATAGCCAAATGTGATTCTATAAAAGCCGAGACCATTGGGTTGTTAATGGGTCTCCAACTCCAAGAGTTGAAGATGGGTGCATGTGGGACCATGGTGGAAGGGGATTCATCATCAATCATAGGTTGGGGGAAAAGGCATCGAGGATGGGGTGTGTAGGCTGGCAAATTTCCTTAATGAGATCCGAGAATTAGCATTGTTCATGTCCTAAGAGAACAAAATGAGATGGCAAATAAACTAGTTCATTAGGGAGTTGGGGCTTCTTCAATGTTCACAGGGACTGAGTTTTCCCCCAGTTTTCTATAGGTTCGTTGTATAAGTTCCTGTTGTTGTACACTATTTTGTATTTTAATAAAAGTTGTTTTTACTTAACAAAAAAAAAAAAAAAAAAAACCTAACCTATTCAAACTTTATACCCTAGAGCATCATGAAATCCTATTTCCCTGCCAAGTTCCATCCTCAAACCTCATTCCATCACCAGTAACCCCTGATGCACCTGAGAGTTACCCATAACCACTGCTGACTCCTTCCAAGAACTCTTAATCCCTGTTTCCAGAGTTCGTGGTACTTCTATTTTTTTGTGGGATTCTTTGGGGTTGTATCAAAGTTAACTTCCTTGGTTGTTGGATTGATTAAAGAGAATATATCTTCTCCTGAGGATTGCAGCATCCTCTGCTGGAATCCTTGCTGATTGGTGGAGTAACAAAGGAATCATCTCTTAAAGAATGTTACTGCTGTGGTGGTGGAACGCATGGAAGATTACCTAAACCAGGTTCCTGATTACAAATAAGTCACAATCCTCAATAACTCCACATTTACTGTTTTGAGTGCTTACTGCAAAGGCAGTGAGTGTGATCCTGAAATCTGAGTAGTGTTAACCAATTTGATCTTTCATCGGTCCTAAGCCTCTACCCTGTTATACACTGATTCGTGAACTCATCTATACACCCATACAACCCGGTTTAGCCTTGTTATTGACCTAATCAGCCCACATATACCCCCAAAATACCCTGCTGCTTCTATCCTTTAACCTGTCACAACCTAGCCACCTGAGTGCTTCTATTATCTGCTGTTGAGCCTCTGACCTGAGCTTAAACACATTGTTTCCCTACTATCTTCAACCAAAACAGAACCTGTGTAACCCTGTGAGACCCACTGTTGACCCGTTATCTGAATCTTATTAGACCTGCTCGAGAGTCCTACTCTAAGCCCATTTGTTCCCTGATAGACCTTCCATATCCAGCTCTGTTTTCAAAAGTGTTTCAGCACTGTTTAGGTCTTGAACTTATTGAATATTCGCTGATTTTATAGTCTGAAAGTAGTTCAATATTACTTGCATTAAAATCTGAATTTTTTAATTATTTATTTGGTTCAATTCTTTGTGCTTGAGTTGCTTTATTACCACATTTCTTAACTGTGCTTATGTACTTGACTAGAGGGTAGGAATCTAGTCTATAGGTTCTTACTGCTCTATGTAAGTGCCTAAATCTCTGATTTTTCATGAATGCTCCTGCATGCTGCATCAGAGACGTGCCAAGATCTATAGAAAGATGCTAGACTTGCCAAGTGTCAAAGACTCAAAAGAGGAGCTACAAATGTAGACTTATATACTCCATCACCAATTACAACGGCCCCATGGATGGATGATAGTATGGACTTCATTCATAGGTTGCCACAATCACAAAGGGATATGGATTCAATATTTGTTTTAGAAGATAGATTCTCCAAAATGGCGAATTTTGTTGCATGTAGGAAAACCAAGGATACTTCCAACATTGTGAATCTTTACTTTAAGAAAATTGTGCAATTGCATGGTGTTCCCGAATCTATCATTTCTTATCGAAACAAAAAAAATTCATTTCCCATTTTTGGAAGACATTGTGGAAAAAATTGGGGACCAAACTGAATTTTAGCAAAAAATTTCATCCACAAACTAATGAACAGACAGAAGTGGCTAATAAAAGTATACGAAATTAATTCGAATCTTGGTAGGAAACAATGTGGAGTTGGGATCAGGAGTTGTTGCAAGCAGAATTCACTTTTAATAGATCCAAGAATTAGACCATTTAGCATAGTCCATTTAAAGTTGTTTATGGAAGAAACCTGCATAAAGCATTAGACTTGATTCCCCCTCTTAAGATGGAGAGAGTTAATAGCAAGGTTAAAGACTTAGTGAAACACATTCAAACTATCTATAAAACAAATTGAGATTGAGAACCCCAAGTACAAGGCAACAACCTAACAAACACCGGAGGAAGATTGTTTTTTAAGCTGACTTTGCATGGGCTATTCTTATCAAGGGCCACTATACAGCTAGGGAGCATAAAAAGCTGAGCGCAAAGAAAGTGAGCCCTTCCAAAATTCTGGAGAAGATCAACGACAATGTGTATCGATTGAAGGTGCCTAGTCATGGTTCTACATCATACGTTTTCAATGTTAAACATCTCACTAAGTATTTTGTGACTCATCTAAAGACGACGTTGATGTGAACTCGAGGGCAATTTCTCTCCCACACGAAACAAATGATGTAGGACAAATCACATTAAGCTACATGCATAGAATAAAAAGCCCAAACCTTGGGCTTAACAAAATAGTCCAACCAAGGTCAGGTTTGTGGTTGGCCCAGTGGACCGG
>JAOXJP010102276.1:0-14355 GCA_025762735.1 Platanus orientalis | reverse complement strand
TGTGAAGACCACGCAGTCAAGAAGCTTATTTAGGAAATGTATTTTATTTGATGGAATTTTTGCTATTGTATGTATTACCATACTGGGGAATCATGGCTATCTGTTGGAATGACTTGGATGATTGGGCTAAGGGTAGCACCCTCTTCTCCTCACTCTCGTTTTCCTAATATGAACTTTGAGTCATCAAAGGTTTTCTTGGTCGCCCTAAGCTATTGGCACTAAAGAAATGGAATTTTCCCCAAGATATCTTGCATGCATCATGCATATAGTAACATTAATGAAACATTATCTATGTTCAATTTTAATTGATTTCAATTGATCACTCATTACTGCCGAGAGGAAGAGTAATAGGTAGGGATGATATGATTTGAACTCGTGATATTATGTTTTTTTTTTTTTCTTTTTTCTTTTTTCTTTTCCCTATCCATAGTCACAGAGATAGAATCCTTATCATGATTCATAAGCTAATGTAAAGACTAATGCTTTAGCTGCAAGGGAGAGGCATAGTTGTAGTAGCTATAGTGAGAGTAGTCGATATTGGAGGATTCGTTATAATAACTGTATTAGGAATTGGTGTTGGAATAGAACGCTGGTTCCATTATTACCATGCCACATAGGATGTAAAACCAATAAAGATTTTGGGAATATCTGAATTCATTGGTCCGAGATCCACATTTCTAAGAACTGAAAGTTGGGACTAATAATGTAGATAGGTAATTTATAACCATCCAAGGCCATGAAGACATTACAACCATTCATTTTTTTTTAACTTAGTAAATAACTAACATAGCAAAGTAGTACGCTAACTTTCAAGGGTTTCTTTTAGTTTGTATCTTACTAAGTGTTTGGGTAATTAATCAATGGTTGAAGTTTCACTAGTAAACCTCAAGTGCTTGAAAGTCTCTAAAGCTTTACAAAATGATTAGAAACCATTCTTTTGAGTTTGTTGTTGTCAACCACCTTAGGAGCCCATGATCTATCTAGTAGATGGTCGGAAGGTTATGTGAAAGTTAGTGTGGATGGGGCAGTGATCATCTCTCTCGTAGTCAAGTTGGTCTTCATGATGTGATAGAGACTCGAGTGGTTCCTTTGTTATTGCAAGAGATGATTCCCATTTTGGAAAGTCCCTACAATTAGCGTAATGTTAAGCTGCAAAAAATGATGGTTTTGGCCAGAAGCATAAGTGCCCGGAGTATCATTTTGGATGGTAATGCTTCTAATATGTCTTTGGCCATAAGAGGTGCGAAACCAGTTCCATGTGATTGTATTGCTCTTGAAATTGACTTTGTGGATGTCAAGTTTGTTCATGCTAGGCCTGCAGCTAATGGTGTGGCTCATAGTATAACCAATTATGGTCCAAGTTAAAACAATATTTTTTTATTGGTCAACTCATTCCTTGTAAGTCACGAGCAATTTATCTTGAGATGTAGAGGTTAAGTTAAAACAATATTTTTTTATTGGTCAACTCATTCCCTTGCAAAGCCACGGGCAATTTATCTTGAGATGTAGAGGCCAGTACTCTCTTTTGGGTTTTTTTAGAGCATTCGCATCCGGTTCTTTAAAATAGCTTTTTCTCTTTAAGTAAAGAGTAAAAATGGTGCAAATCATCAAGGCTGCTCAATATCTCTAAAAGTTGTCATTTAAAGAATAATATTTAAATAGATTGTTCTTTAAAATAGAGAGTGAAATGTATGACCTATTGCAAAAATGTTATTATCTACAATAGAAAAAGTAACCATTTTAAGGGACAAAATAAATAAAATATGCATAACCGGATATGAATACTCTTAATAACATTATCTTTTACCCCCTCCCCCCTTAAAGAAAGAGAAAAATAAAATAAATACCCCTTACCTATGGAAGCCATCATGTAACTAATGTTCTCTCATGTGCCTAAACATTGAAAAGTATTTAAATCGTCACTACCCTATCTTTCTTGTGTTTTTATAACCCTTAAATAGAGTATAGGGCCATAGAAGAATATTAGCATCTCTAGTTAACATCATGTCTGACTATATTATTCTTATAATTCCTAGGAAAAGGAGTTTAACAAAGTATGCATTCTCTTGGTTATGCATTGATTGGTAGGGTTGGAAATTGGCTTTTTAAAATTAAATACAGGGCGTTAGGCTTCATCACCCACTTGCCCACCCCACCTTTTTTTATTTCCATTTTTTCTATCTTTTCTTTGCGCAAGTATATAACATGGTTGACAAACGGGTTAACTTTTCCTTTTCTAATGATTATGGAGATCCAATTTGATGGAACAAACTCGGGCCTAATTGATTATCAAATAATAAAAATAAAAAAACACTTGGGCCTAATTGAAGGTTCAATGGACTACCTCAAGCCAACCAGTCGTCAGGCAAACGGCTATCTCTCAATTTCCCACAGGATCCCTTCCTGCTTGCAAGAAGTCTTGAGACTTCATGTGACCCACACATGGCTGCCTCCAAAAAACTGAAAATCACCATCCAGGGTATGTGTGCATTGCAGGAAATCACAAGACTTCTTGCGAGCAGGAGAAGATCTTGGGTCCTTAATTTTTGTGGGGATTAATGTATTGGTGAACAACATAGCCCAAAGTGAGAGTTGTTGAAATACATTATGTATGAACTTATTTTTTTCTTCAAGATGGTGATACCTATATAAAAAGAAATTTAAAACTAATCAAATTTGGGTAGGAGTTTTAAATTTTACATACATGTGTTGCGTTCTAAACATTTGATGCACGTTATTGTAGAAGAATCCTGAGTGCCAAAATGGTAGACCAACTAGATAAATTGTCTTTTTCATTAAAAAAAAAAAGAAACCTAGATAAATAGTCTTGTATGTAAATTTTGAAAAGTTACGGCTTTTTATTTTATTTTATTAGTGAATACTTATTTACTTGTATTTTATTTTATTGGTGAAATTGAACACTTATTTATTCACTTGACAACTCTTTTGGAGGGCCATGATCTAGTTATTTTAAGAAAAACCATTTTGTTGATTTCACTTCTTTTTTCCCACATTTTTAGTGATTGGCGTCCAAAATGGCATTATAGGCTTATTGTGATGAGGGTTGGACCTTGGAAATAACTAGGAATGGAAGTCAATTAATATTATAGTAAAAGATTATTTCCAAATACAACTCTTATTCAAGACTGTTGACAAATTGCAACTACTTTTCACAATATCCAAATTTCTTCTTTTCACAAGTTAGCAAGGCCGGTAATTAAGGAAAGAAATTTGTAATTGTAGTGATATTCTTAGAACATTTAAGACTTTACAGTCTTTATTATTTTCCACTCGTGCTATGGAACATTGTAATCGTGGGGATCTATTTTGCAATGCATTCACCACCTGTTGACAATGCATGCACCCTGTCAACACCCTGTGCTTGGGTGGCTGTGGCCTCTGTCTTTCCTAACGTTTTAAGGTTGAATTCCTAAATAGGAGCGAAGAGGGTGAACAATATAAAGATGTGTGGTCTGGTTTCCCATATGATTTGGTGAAACCAGCTAAAGTCACCATAATTAAGTCACTTTTTTGGTGCTAATGTGTTGACCCCTTATGTCAATCTCACCTTAGTGTGACTTTACTGGTCTCATGGTGCAAACACGAAGTATGCCCATGTGATTGACACACAGACCTCTATAGGTGTTCCATTGATAGACACAATTGAATTTGATGTTTGTTTTTAATACCTATTTTTTCAACTGAACATTTTTTAGAACACCAAAATAACACACGTCAGTTCATATTTCACCATAGACACTACAAAAAAAAGGCATTTTCATCACATAACATTATCTTCCAAAAAGTAAAAAAGGTAATGCATGCCCCCTAATCACTACTTTTCAGGAGAAGGCCAGACTTCCTCTTGCGAAAACGCGGTTGACGATCCTCTTGCGCCAGGTGCTCTACGGCACGTGATAAAAAAATATTTTTCTGTTTTTTGTTGCCATGTGTCAAACAGCGCCTGACGCTAGCTCTTTTTCTGGACTTTTCTCAAAGAAAATCTCAACCCAATTAACAAAATTGACTTTTTTGGACTCTTCTCGTGGATCCCACGAAGCATAAAGTAGATCAACACGTGTACGGCAGGAGGATGAGGAGGTGCAGTTTGTGAGTAAATGCACTTTTATAGAAAATTTATGGAATTACGCTGGATGAAACAATAATATTAATTAATTTCTATAAATACAATGACACACCATAAAAGCGGCTTTCACCTTCCATGCCAGAAATCCGTCACTTATCTTTTCATCGAAATAGATATGTACCCGATGCAGAACATGGAAATTCTCATCCTCATTTATTGTTTTTTTTTTTTTTTCCTTCTTCATATAACCTTTTTTTCTCCATTTCCTTCTCTAGCCTTCCCCACTTTCTCTTGAACTGCTCCTGTCTGTGAGCTCTTCAGACGTAGAGATGATCAGAAGTGGTAGTAGCGAAGGAAAGCTCCGTTTCAGATTTTCTGAGTAGAGTTTCAGGTAATAAATCTATCTCTCTTTCTGTATCTTTCTTTCTTTCTTTTTCGATCTCTTTCTCTCATTAGACGGGTTTCATTAGAAATACTGTAAAATTGGGTTTAAAGAAAAGAAAGAAAGGAAAGAGAAGGGTTTCAGTAGAAACCCAGAAAAATCAAGGCAGGATTTTTTGCTTCTTGTATTTTTTTTTCCTTTTTCCAATTATCCCAGGTATTATTGTTTCGTTATTTTCGTCTTCTGGGTATTTGGAGAAAGATAAGAAAACAAAGTCGAAAAGGTATTTTGCTTTGTTATTCAAGAATCAATTTAAAGACTGAAATTCCTGTTTGTTGTGGTGATCTCAAAGAGAGAATCACAGCTTAAAGTCATAAATTTTGTTCTAAGATCCCTCCTCTTGCCTTCCCGAACCCACGGGTGACATGTAATGGGAGAGGTTCCTGTTCCTGTTCCTGGGCCCAGAGTTTATTTATTTATACGTCAGATGTTCTGTGATAAAAATGCCTCTCTAGTGTATATTGTTTTTGACGGTAAAAGGGTCCAAAAAAAGTGTTCAGTTGAAAAGTAGGTGGTAAATAAAAGACATCAAATTCAAAAATACATTACGTGTCAATTAATGACACGCCTTTAGAGGTCTGTCTCAAAACAAACAATCATTCTGCTTTATTTTATTTATTGCCGTGTTTGGTAACCACAAGGAATATAATCATTTCATTTCAAATTCTAGTCCTAATGCCAAGGCATTTGAAGTCAAGATGTGATAGATGTGATGGTTGAAAATAAATTCATTTAGATTCATCTTGATTTGTTAATGGGTCGATTTTCATTCATCAACAAAATATGAATGATACCATATATAATTTCATTTTATAAAAAACTTAAAGATGACTTCATTTCTAATGTTAGTTACCAAACCAGTATTAATCTAATCCTAAGTGATTCACACTTTTTGTGGGTACGCTTATCACTGTTCGGCGCTGATGTGTTCACCCATGGTCCATGCGGATGCTTTTGCATACGGATTTTGTGTGCACAGAATTTGGAGGGCATCCCCTTGGGTTCAGAAAAGATTAGGTACAGAAATCAGCTTTTCCTGATGTATTAGAATGGTATCAGGGGTGAACATGTCAGCATTGAAAAGTTATAAGCATCTCCCAAAAAGTAAAAATCACTCTTCGGCATGGCATTCTAATACATCAAGAAAAACTGATTTCCGTACCTAATCCCAGTTAGATAGAAAAACCTGATGGAGAAACATAGAGTTCACGTGTCCCACGTATCTAGTCAGGTGCTCTAGGAGGTATGGATTAAGGCTGTCGGTTGAGTCAGGCTGGCCTGAATCCTGATATGTTTGACCTGAAATATAATGTCAATATAATTTTGGGTTGGGCTGAGTTTTGCCTTAACCCGTAGTTTTATTTGGACTGAATTTGGGCAAGCTCAAGTTCAGCCCGAGACTCTGATCAAATTATTTAACAAATAATAATTTTATTTAAATGCTAACATTAGGTCTAAACTTTTATTCTTTTTTGATCCGTATATTTTTAACAAATTTATTATCATCTAATGGCCAAAAACACATGAAATATGCATTTAGGGGCAATTATGGATATAAAATAAGTCAAAAAATTAAGAGTTTTGATTTGGACAACCTGAACTCAATCCAAAGCCCTTTGTTTTTAAAATGGGCTGAGCTCAGGTAAACCTCAGCCCGGCTTAGCGCAACTGATTGACAGCCCTAGTTGGATAACTTGATTATCAAAAAATAAAATAAAATATAAAGTCAATATAGATCTGAACAAAAAATCATTATAAATCTGAATAAGGTCAGTTTTTACCATAAGCTTATGGCTACAAATGCCCTTTGGATTTTAAAATGAAATGATTACATTACATGTGGCTGCCAAACAGGCCCAATTAGACGTAGACGAGTTTATTGAACAGAATCAATCCTTGTAGGGTCCACAGTATAGTTTTGAGGACCAGCTGGTCAAACCTGATTCAACCAACCAGCCACCTTTCTTGTGAGCAGGATAAATTTAAAAACCGTATTTAACCCGGCTTTATTCAAACCGCATAAAGTCCACTTCGTTTTCCTTTCCCAACCAAAATACTCAAAACGTTCAAAACGTGACACGTATACATAAAATCTAAAACTGCAACCAAATTTGGGCAGGAGCTTTAAATTTTTATATACCTGTCGCACTGTATACACTCACTGCACGTTAAAGTAATTTATTTTATTGCAGTGGATCTTGAGTCAAACCCCCAACGTTTCCCCTTCCTTTCTTTTCTCTCCTTTCCCAACTCAAAAATCTATGAACCTTTATTAATTATTATTTTTTTGTAGGGTAAAACCCATGGACCCTAGTCTTTTTTCTTGCAAAAAAGAATGAATAAATAATAAAAAAAAGTGAAGAAGAAGAATAGGTGAGGAGCAAGTGATGTACGTAGAGGAGTAAAGTAGGAGCAGAAGAAGACGAAGAGGAGGAGGAATTAGAGGAGAGCAGCAGCTGTTCGCATCAACAGGGTCTATTGATCTCTGATTCATGATTAGCTTATAGAAGCTTTGGTTACACAAAAGAAAAGATTGAAATAAAAAAAAGGTTACGGGGGAAGATATTCTTGACTAGGAGCCGAGCTCTAGAATTTGAATACAACACAAGTTATCAAGTTGAAACCAATTAAATACATGACCAATTACAACACTTACCTGAACTCCAGATATCATTAAATCCGAGTTTCTAAAACTTATGTTTGATAATTTTTGAGAGAATAAGAGTAAACATGACTTGTACAACAACCATTTGAAAATTTGAACCATTGCATAAGCTTCTTCAGTCTTGAACTCGGGTCCATTCCAGTCTTTAGATGAGTTTCAAATTTACTTGGACTAGAGCCCTCCTCTGTCCCCAACCTAGATGGGTTTCCAAGTCTGTCATCTTGGAATATTTGGGAAAACAAAGAAGTACAACATAGATATTAGATAAAATTGACTAATTTTTATACTAGTTGACCACTGAACAAAGCAATCCAAGAAAACTAAACTAAGTGCAGCTCTGTTGTTGATTCAATGTATGATTTTTTTTTTTTTTAATTATATTTTACTATGTTTTAGTACATTATGGTCAGGCCATGCGAACCAACAGTTGAACCTAATTGGACCTGAACCGGCCACCTTACTAGTATGATGGCTGTTCATGTTCTCAAAACTATCTTTATTTTATAAGAAAAGATAAAGGAGAGGAATGGGACATGTGATATCTATTTTATTGAAAATTTCCTTTATGTCTCTGCTTAATTAATTTGGGTTTTTTGTTGAGAACTAGTCCTGGAGATTTGTGAGATATAATCAAGTGGTATTTTTTGAGTTCCTACACTCCCCCAAGCCTTGCTTATTTACAAGAGTTTGATTAATTATGTCTTCCTTTGCAGAGCCTGAAGTACAATTTGATCATTTGGTGAAGGCTATTTTGGTGGAATGGCTCCGAATGCTACAACGGGACATCCATGTCCATCTCCAGCGAAGGCTACATCTAATGGAATCTTCCAGGGGGATAATCCACTAAATTTTGCACTTCCTCTTGCCATTTTGCAGATATGCCTTGTGCTCTTCCTGACACGCAGTCTTGCATATTTTCTAAGGCCTTTAAGACAGCCTCGCGTCATTGCAGAGATTATTGTAAGTTATTCTCTTCTCCTTTTTGTTGAGATATACTTTTGTGGCACTATTTAATTATATAGAGGTTTGTTTTCTCTTTCTTTTTGTGGGTAGGCAAATATATTGGTGGAAATATACTGTAGTAGAGCAATTTGGCTGCAATGTGTTTTAGCTAAGATGGGTAAACAGATATAGTGCCTAGTGCCAACTATAGAACTCTAGTTTTATTTATGCATATGCAGAATTTTATGCAATAATTTTTTCGTGGATGGAGGAGAATTTTACCTTCTTCCTTTTTGTTACTTGGCAGGGAGGCATATTGCTTGGGCCATCAGCTTTGGGCCGAAGCACCAGTTATCTGCATGCAGTTTTTCCAGCTAGAAGCCTCACAGTGCTAGACACTCTTGCCAACCTTGGTCTCCTCTTCTTTCTATTCCTTGTAGGCCTAGAGTTAGATCCAAAGTCTCTCCGCAGGACTGGAAAGAAAGCCCTTGTCATTGCCCTTGCAGGAATCAGCCTCCCTTTTGTTTTAGGGATTGGTACATCATTTGTCCTCCGGCAAACAATCTCTAAAGGTGTACGTGGACCTCCATTTCTTGTCTTCATGGGTGTAGCCCTTTCTATTACTGCCTTCCCTGTGTTAGCACGTATCCTAGCTGAACTCAAGCTCCTTACTACTGATGTGGGTCGAATGGCCATGTCAGCTGCCGCCGTCAACGACGTGGCTGCGTGGATTCTACTCGCCCTCGCTATCGCCCTCTCTGGGACAGGCCAATCCCCTCTTGTTTCTGTCTGGGTCCTTTTATCTGGTTGTGGTTTTGTCATTTGTTCTGTAATCATATTCCCCCCAATCTTCAAATGGATGGCTCGGCGTTGCCAGGAACGCGAACCAGTGAATGAGCTATACATCTGTGCCACCTTAGCTGTTGTTTTGGCAGCTGGGTTTGTCACAGATTCTATAGGAATCCATGCCCTCTTTGGGGCTTTTGTGCTTGGAATTTTAGTCCCAAAAGATGGACCATTTGCTGGTGCTATTGTGGAAAAAGTCGAGGATCTCGTATCTGGCCTTTTCCTTCCTTTGTATTTCGTTTCTAGTGGATTGAAAACCAATGTAGCCACCATTCAAGGGGCTCAGTCTTGGGGTCTTCTGGTCTTGGTTATATTTACTGCCTGTTTAGGGAAGATTGTTGGAACTGTTGTGGTCTCCCTTGTTTGCAGAATACCTTTTCGTGAGGCTCTTGCACTAGGTTTCCTCATGAATAGTAAAGGCTTGGTGGAACTTATTGTCCTCAACATTGGTAAAGACAGAAAGGTATACTCAGTTTTCTTGCAAGTGACCTAGTCTTACACTTTGGAGTAACTGGTATAGTTTTTTTTTTTAATTTTTTAAAATTTCTCTTTATTAAAGCTACATTTTAATTGCTTCTGAATGCATGTGATGATCATCTTTTGGGTTGATTATAACCTAAAGTCTAGACTGGTCACAAAATCCAACTATATTTGCTTGATTTTGGATGGTCTGTGGTGCTATGTGTCATGATCTGTCTTAAAGATCATCTATGTGGTATGGTTTGAGGCTATGACTCATCCAAGAGGTAGTCTCCACATTCTGTGATCACTGTTATTGCTCTAATGTATGTATAGTAGGGGAGTGTTTATTTACTAAATTGTATGTGAATATCCCTTGATTTTTCCTCTTTATGGATCCTCTGTTTTAAAACAGTTTGCTGTAGTTTCTTGCCTTCTATATGCATGTGGCAGCCAGACTGGACTAAAATCAAAATATTTATTGTCTACCATTGCAGGTGTTGAATGATCAAACCTTTGCGATAATGGTCCTGATGGCTCTCATCACAACATTCATCACCACGCCTATTGTCACTGCGGTATATAAACCAGCGAGAAGGGTGAACAACGCTGATTACAAGCACAAAACAATACAGAGAAAAGACTCAAGTGCTCAGCTCCGGATTTTGGCTTGTTTCCACAGCACAAAGAATATACCAACATTGTTAAATCTTATTGAGGCTTCCCGTGGGATTGAGAGGCGGGAACAGTTGTGCGTCTATGCCATGCACCTCATGGAGCTCTCCGAGAGATCATCAGCAATTCTCATGGTGCACAAAGCAAGGAGAAATGGGCTGCCCTTCTGGAATAAAGGGCAACATGCAGACTCGAACCATATCATTGTTGCATTTGAGGCTTTCCAGCAGTTGAGCCGTGTCTCTATCCGACCCATGACAGCCATCTCATCAATGTCCACCATTCACGAGGACATTTGTGCGAGCGCTGAGAGGAAGAGGGCAGCAATGGTGATTCTCCCATTCCACAAGCACCAGAGAGTGGATGGCACACTGGAGACAACGCGAACAGACTTCATGTGGGTCAACAGGAGAGTCCTTGAGATGGCGCCATGCTCAGTGGGAATCCTTGTTGACCGTGGCCTTGGTGGAACCACTCATGTATCTGCTAGTGATGTTTTTTCCTCCATCGCTGTCCTCTTTTTTGGAGGACGTGATGACCTTGAGGCCCTTGCATACGGGGCACGTATGGCTGAGCACCCTGGCATCAGCTTGATGGTCCTCCGCTTCTTGCTGCAACCTGAACCACTTGGAGAAGGTGTTGGAGTTGATGTGGAAACCAACTCTGGCAAGAATGGTGGGTCAGCCGATGAGAAGTTCCTGGCTGATTTCCGGAGGAAGATCCAACAGGACAGTTCAATCAAGTATGAAGAGCGGGCAGTCAGAAATGCTGCTGAAACCATTGCCATTGTTCAGGAATTCAGTCGATTCAATCTACTCCTAGTAGGCCGAACGCCCGATGGACTAGTGGCAGCAGCTTTGAATGGAAGGAATGAGTTCCCTGAACTGGGGCCGGTAGGAAACCTGTTGGTGTCATCGGATTTCTCGACTACAGCATCTGTTTTGATTGTGCAACAGTATTATAGTCGGGCATCATTAGATTCACCGATTCCCCGGGAGGAAGTGCCATCTGAAAGAGATTCAGAATCAAACTGATTGGCAACTGTCTTGTTTTT
The DNA here is from genome assembly GCA_025762735.1 of Platanus orientalis. NCBI lineage: Eukaryota > Viridiplantae > Streptophyta > Magnoliopsida > Proteales > Platanaceae > Platanus > Platanus orientalis. The sequence continues at coordinate 3,185 of JAOXJP010102276.1, read as the reverse complement.
CTTGAATTTGGATCTGGATAGCCACATGGTGAAGATCGGTGGTAGACACTCAGGAATTATGCATTTGTTCTCTCTATAGCTCTTGTTCATCAACATCATCTTCGCTATCAGGAATCATATGTTGGAGCTTTGTACTCTTCACAGCTTTTTTGATTTTTTTTTTTGTTTTTTTGATGTTATAATAAAGCATGAAAGTGAAGGTCTGAAAACCTGCCTTTTACATCTCTGACCCTGAGGAATCAAACACAGCATAAAAGTGAAGGTTTAAATAAGACAACAATGATATTACTTAGACTGTGTTTGGTTGCCACCTCTAAAGAAATTCATCTCATTTTAAATTCCCATGGCATTGGAAGCCATAAAGTGATGGTTCAAATTGAACTCATTTAGATTCAAATTGATTTGTTAACTAAAACTAGGAATGAAGAAGTCTTCTTAGGTCTTTTTCTAAAATGAAATGATTTCTTTATTCATATTTTGGCAATGAATGGAAATTATTTCATTTTTGTTGGTGCTAGTATACACTCTGGTCGGCAAGGCTTTTCTACACTCGGCATAGGCAAACACCTAGGTTAAAGGGCAGCCACATCAGTGTCAGAAGTGATTTACACACGGCCCTAAAAAGTGAAAATCACTTTCGGCGCCGATGTTTCCACCTGCTTGACCATCGGTGGACACGGACGGAGGTTAGGGGTCAGCGTATAAAATCCTCACTGTATTCTGGTACATGGCAAACCAAAATGAAATGGTTTCATTCCAAGTGACAGCCAAACGCAGGGTTAATGTTTTGGTTATGGAGATAGTTCATACATTAAAAAAAACCTGTCATGTCTAACTCAGAATTTGTTCAAACAAACATCATTTATGACACAAAAGTGAAATCTTCTGAACGATATCTGAACTTTAACATTCTGGAGAGAATCCTGGGGGCTTACCAAGAGCCTTTGCTAATGGAGCTTTGGAAAGTTGGGGTAAATAGGGTAGTTGAGTAACCTATCAGTTATAGCCACGTAAGGCCTTGAATAGAGCCATTATTTATGCCTAATAAAAAAATTAACATTGTAAAATATTATGCTAAATTTAAGGGGTTTTTTATTGCCATTTTCTATCTTTTCTTTGCATAAGTAGGTAACATGGTTGACGAGTAATGTTTTTTTTTTTTTTTTATGTGGGTAGAGGCACTTCAACCTTATTCACACAGAAAAAATGTAACATATTAGTGTAATTTGATGTTAAAAACAGGCCATAGACTAGAACCTTTCAGGCCAAGGCTATATGCATTCATACCAAATCATTCAAAACAGAAAACTGACAAAAAACCTATAATGAACAACCCAAAGTAAATGCTGATGTTGCTAATGACTATAAAATGGAGTGTTCTCTCTCTCTCTCTCTCTCTCTCTCTCTCACACACACACACACACACACACACACACATCCCTCATCATCATCTGCTCCTTAAAACACGAGTGATTGATTACTCTAATTCTAATCGGTGTGTTTGTCTAATATGTATGAGCCAAACTTGTGCCTAACTGAAATTTTAATGAATTAGCTTTCTTAAAATCAGCCAGTAATTGTCAGCCAAATGCCTATCCTTAAAGCCCACTAGATTAAAATTTTGGTTGGCCTTGAGTAGGTGAATACAGGCATAGCCCAAAATGGTAAAGCCGGCCTAGTCACTTATCTATGCAATTCCAAATGCTAAGTAAACATTTTCACCAAATATATATATAAGCCTCCTTATTTATAAAAGTGGGGTAGGGCTATCCAGAGTCCCTTATGCCTCTATGCTAGGCCTGTCCCAATCCCAGCCCAGCTCAATAAATTTGCTAGCCTTTAAAGGCGTGCCATTAATTGACACATGATGTGTTTTATTTACACCCACTTTTGCAACTGAACACTTTTTTGGATCCTTTTACCCCGCAAAACAACACGTCTGTTTATAATTCACCATATACACTACAGAGGCATTTTTATCACGAAACATTTGCTTCGTAATATTAATAGTTGACTTTTGTTCACATATAATGTGTTTGGCAGCCACCAGTAATGAAATCATTCCATTTCAAATTCCCAAGGCATTTGAAGCCATAATTTTATGTAATGGCTAAAAATGAACTTGTATTGATTTGTTAATGGATTGATTTTCATTATCACCAATATGGATGATAATATATATCATTTCATTTTATAAAAAACCATAGATGGCTTCATTTCTTATTTACAAATCAGTATAAATCTGAATGAGTTCATTTTGAATCATTACCTTACAGTTATAAATGTTTTGGGAATTTGAATGAAATGATTACATTACATGTGGCTACCAAACACATCCTTAATCAAACATCACCGTTTCCGATTCAAATAAGGAAGCTTGTGAAGCTTGTTAAGGGTGTATTTGGATTAATAGATTTGGAATTGGCATTAGAATTCTAATTCTACTGAATTGAAATCCGCATTTAGAATTTTGCCATTTGGATGCACATATCTATATAGATGGAATTGGAATTTAAAAATCTATTTTTCACAGTTTTGATGCACAGATATTCAAAATTCTCAATCAGCCCCATGTTGTTTGCTCTCTGCCTAGTGGGTCGCCTTGAGATTTTATGGGCCATCACCAAGGACTCCCAAATAGCAGTGGCAATATTTGATATAACCTGTGAACCTGCCACAAAATAAGTGGGTTAGAGTTGATTCCAAACGTGTTTCGGGTCAAAGTGGGTTGACCTACTTTGACATGTTTAATAAATGGGTCATGTTCGAGTTAAACCATATAATTGTATACCCTTAACTTGACATGACACAAATCTGACCCACCAACATGAATTACCACATAATCCATGAACCTAACAAGAAATAAGTGTGTTAGGGTTGACTGTAAATGTGTTTCAGGACAAAGCAGATTGACTCATTTTTTACAATTAATAAATGGATAAGGTTCAGGTTGAGCCATATAGTTGTATACCTTTATCTTAACATGACACAACCCCGACCTGCCAACACAAATGGCCACCCTTACTCCCAAGTCCTATGAATTGGGAACCAAAGCTTTGTATTCACCATACTTGGGCTTTTATATGGTCTTCAGTTTTTCAATAATCACTACAAAGACATTATGTCCAGTCTTGTCAGGATTTTAATATAATTTACCCACTATGAAGATTACTCGGTGAGAGAAA
>JAOXJP010102265.1:0-14356 GCA_025762735.1 Platanus orientalis | reverse complement strand
AAGTTAATGAGATTTTGGGTTCTCCTCTCTATACACAGTGGGTCTTTCTTCTTCCAGCTTTTGGTGCCAAGTTGGAATCTTGGTTGGTGATTTCCAAGATCGTGGGTAGGTGATTACTCACAAGGCTTCCTCTTCTTATAATCTTCTTCTTTTTCTTCTTCTCTTCCTCCTCCTTTTTACTGTTTTACTAGTGTTCTCCATTTATGAACCTTGATACTCTTCAAGAATCCATATTGTTTGAATTCTTGAACCATAACCTGTAACCCATTTCCCCCAACAACTCCTTGCTGTTTCACCCTTGTGAAACCTATGATAAATTCTTCTTCTACCCTGCGGCTGAACTATAATCCATACCATTGCTGATTTATTGAATTCGGGTCCAATAATTCCTACGGCAGCCACTCCAGTCCTTTTCCTTTATTCTTTCACTTCAAGGATACAATGATCAAAAGAGATTTCCTATGGAGGAAAGGGGAAGATGGTGGTGGGATGCACTTGGTTGCTTGGGAGAGCGTCTGCACTCCGAAGGAGAAAGGAGGAGCAGGTTTAGGGCGGTTGGAATCCATGAACAAAACACTTCTTTGTAAATGTCTTTGGAGATTTGGGAATGAGATGGGGAGCTTGTGGAGGCTGGTGGTAGCTGCAAAGTTTGACATTGTTGATGGGTGGGATCTTCCGACCTTGAGGGGACCATATGGGTGTAGTCCCTGGAGGGGCATTGCGTAGTTTGCTCCCATTTTTAGAGAAGGCTTAGCTTACGAGGTGGGAGATGGGAGGAGAGTGCTCTTTTGGGAGGATATTTGGTGTGGGGAATGGGCACCTTCCTTGATTTATTTGATTTAGCGGTAGATTCGAGGTCCTTGGTGGCGGGAAACTTCTCAATGATCAGGGAGATTGTTTGGAATTCGTCTCTTAGAAGAAATTTGCATGATTGAGAAATTCCAAGGGTGACCGAATTCTTAGCTCGCTTGTAGATAATAAAGATGGAGTTGGGTTCGGATGACAGGCGGGTGTGGAAGGTTGCATCGGGTGGTGAGTTTTCGGTGAAGTCCTATTATGGGCATATTGATACGTCAGGTCAAATGGTTGGTCCTTGGAAGGAAGTCTAGAATAACAGAGTCCTCCCAAAGATTCAAATTTTTATGTGGACATCGGTGTTGGAGAAGGTCTCTACTATGGATGCTTTATGGAGAAAAGGTTTTTCTTTGTTTAACATTTGCCTTCTATTCTACCATGATGCGGAATCAATCAACCATCTTTCCATCCATTGCCTATTTTCTTGGGAGATTTGGTGTAGAGTTTCAAAGGATTTTGGGTCTACTTTTGTCGCTTCCATGAACCTTAGGAACCTTCTTTTTGGTTGAAGAGCTTTGGCGTTTAATGCATTTGGGAAGAGGCTTTGGAGGATGGTTCCTACGGCGGTGTGTTGGGTTATTTGTTTGGAAAGGAATAACCGGGTTTTTAAAGGTCACTCAGAGCCAGCTTGGTAGGCTTATAGGAGAGTAAAGGACCGCATTTTGTTTTGGGCTAAGCGGTGCAAGGGTTATGACAACATCCTAATGGGGACCTTCACAGGGATTGAGAGAGAGTCATTAGATTAGCCGAGTTTTAAGAGGTTGTGCTTCTTTGTTTTGTCTTTGAGGGTTCTCTGCTCTTTTCTTTTCTTGTTTGCTTGGGATTTCTTGTCCCACTTTGTTGCAGTTTTCTTTGTTTCTTAATAAAATTGTTTTTCTCATAAAAAAAAGAAAAGAAAAGAAAAAAAAAAAGGATACAATGAAATCATATTCCTTGTTTGTAGTTGCATACTTTCCATTTCCCTTACTAATTTTCATCAATATTCCATAACCATGTTCCCCACTTAATTAAACAATGTCAAGCAACTTCAGCCTACAACCTTTAATCCTAGTGCCCTCCTACTCTTTGACTAATGTTCTGAACCAACTCAGCTTTCCCAAGTCTTACTAACCCTGTTGTTCCAGACTTTGTTTCAACTTTATTGCCCAACCTCTGTTTGAAGAATGTCCTAAACCAATTTCAATGGTCTACAAACCCAATTGTGTTATGTGCTGCATCACCTCCACATCCCTTCTTAGGTGCATGTTGTTTACAATCCCATAAAGGAAGGCCATTTCATTAATTTCCCAATCATTAAGGTTTCTTCTAAGGGGAATATTCTAATCCCCTCCCTCACGAGTAGTATCCCAATAATCAGCCATCTAAGCCTCCTTGCATGAGGCAATATTGTAAATGAGAGGAGCTTCTATCCAAAGAGGTCTATTACAACACCATTTATCATGCTAGAAAGAAGTGTTCGTTCCTGATCCAACTTCCACCTGAATTGCTTCCCTTAAACTTTCCTGTCATTTGCATAATGCCTTTCCAACAACTTGCCCCGTGGGAGGAAGAGGGGTTATTGGTTTCCCAAGCATTAGCTAATTCATATTTGCTAACGATGACTTGTTTCCATAGACTCTCATTTTCTTGCCCAAAGCGCCAAAGCCATGTAGATAGGAGAGTCTTGTTGACATGATGGATCTTTTTGAATCCAAGGCCAACATTCCACTTCGGTTTGCAAACATCTTCCCAAGCCACCAAATGAGGACCCATGTCTTCCCTTCCTTTTCCCCAAAGAAAGTTTCTTTGACAAATCTTGATCTCTGTGACCACCTAGTTTGGGATGGTAAAAAGGGAGAGAAAGTATGTGGGGAGGCTAGCAAGAACAAACTTGATGAGGGTAGTCCTTCCCCCTTTTAAGAGATGCACCCTTTTCCATCCAGCCAATCTTTTATGAATTCTCTCAAGCACCGTATTCCAGATTGTATTCTATGAATTCTCTCAACCATCAGTTGGTTGAAAGTGCTAACTGATTCTTCCCTCATGTTAGATTGTCTTAACCACTTAAGTGATCGCCCATGGAAACCTAGATTTTGTCTTATTATTGTTGTTGTTATTATTATTATTATTATTATTTTTAAGGGGGTGGGGGTTGCCAAATTTTAACTTTGTACATGATGTGATTGTATATCCTATAGAGTTCCCAACTGATTCTCTGAATAATCGTGGAAGAAAGTATACGATGTAAAAACTCAGTCGTAATTTTCTTTTTTCACTCTTAGAAGGTCAATTTAGGACAGGTTTGCTAAAACCCCAATATTTGATAATACATGAATATAATGATTTTTATATTTTTTATTGATAAAGTAAGAATTTTATTCACTAAGAAAGTACGAGGAGTACAACCCAACTATGCTAATAGAGGATTACAAGGGAATTCCAATAAAAAACACACTCATGGAATTTAAATGGGTGGAACATAGGGATATGAGAGACCTAATGATACAAAAGGGAGAAGTCCAAGTCCGAGAGCTTTCTTAAATAAACAATTAACCGTCTCTCCTGAAACCCCCTGGTTGTAGGAGAGGGTAGAGTTAATATACCTAATATATTTCAACAGTCCCCCTGTCCCCCTCAAGAGGGACACTCATGGACATTGAACACGGGGGAGCTAGGTGCAAGTCCTTAAAATGTGCATACATGTGCATAAAAAGCTTGGGAGTATAATTGCATCCACGGGAAGTTTTGAACTCACCACCTAAAACTTGCTCTGATACCATTTTAAATAAATCAATTAACCGTCTCTCCTAAAACCCTAAGGTTATAGAAGAGGGATGAGTTAATATACTTATTATATTTCAACACTCCCCCCCCCCATGGACGGGAAGATTGAACTCACAACCTAAATCTGCTTTGTTTAAGGAATCGATTTGAAACACGCTATATTGTTGTAGATCTACACTTTTCCAAAACCGGAGGTTTTGGAGATCTGTTGACGAAAACTTCAAAATAAAATCATTTATGCATAAAAAAATTTCACAAAAATCACCATAATTACCAGGATACTGGGATCTATCTAAACCCTAAACTTCCAGTCGGGGGAGATGTACAGCCTGCTGACGACAGCGTATGGACGTGTTGACGTCAACATCCTCCCCTTGCACAGTCGGCTCTAGTCATGCCCTGATCTCTTCCCCACTATGATACCAAGTTGTTGATCAAGTTTATGATGTGAATTTGTGTGCTTGGAAGAGGAAGGAGAAGAGGAGAGAGAAAATAAGAGAAAGAGTAGAATACGGTCGACCCAATCGTATTATACTCTCTCTTATTTTCTCTCTTCTCTTCTTCCTCTTCCGAGCACACAATCCACATCATAAACTTGATTGACAACTAGCTTGTGTCCATCTTTCGCAAAACCTTCAAAGATCTTTGAGTTATACTCCGTCTAGATTGCCCAAACAACCACATGAGGCACATAGGACCAACGAAACCGGCTTCTCGAAGTTAGGTTGGAAGGTTCTCTTCACTCCAACGGTCCAACCCTCTATTGCATCTTGGAAGGACTCGAGAAAGGCCCAATTCCATTGGAATCTATGAACAAACGAAGACCAAACCCTGAGGGAGATTGGACAAGAAAGAAAAAGGTGATTGATTGATTCCTTAGCAGCTCCACATAAGCAACACCGATTCGTGAGGCTGAGGCCCCTCCTATAAAGGTTGTCAAAGGTGAGGACCTTTCCAAGATAGATAGTCCAAAGGAGGAAAGCTACCTTTGAGGACATCTTGGACTTCCAAATCAACCTGGTAAGAGGGAGAGTAGGGGGAAGAAGCGTCGAAGACTCATATGCTGATTTAATGGTGAAGTTGCCCGACTTGTTTCTACACAAAAGGCAATCATCGTTCTTAGAGGGGCCCAACAAAATTGTGTCTAGACGCTGCATAAGATTGGCAGCTGCTTCAATTTCCCAGTCATTGAGAGACCTTCTCAGACCCAAGTCGGAGGATCTCCTAGAGGATGACCGGATACAATGGTTTAAGACTGACCAGTTCTTTTTTCGTGCTAAGGCATAGATATTAGGGAGGCCTTAGCAAGTTTCACCCCCCACACCAAGAATCCTTCCAAAATTTGACTCTACTCCTAGCACCAACCTTGAAAGCTACTTTCTCTCAAGATTAGCCCGTCTCTCTCAAAATATTCTTCCAAACCCCAACACCATGGGGGCCATTCACTTCTTTAGAGCGCCAGTTAAATTCTTAAGTGCCATATTTGGCCGCTACCACCAACTTCCTAGGGGCATCTATTTCCACAACAAAACGCCAAATCCGCTTAGAGAGGAGGGCTCTATTCATCAACGTCAGAGATTGAATACCCATACCACCATAGGAAGGAGGTTGACAAATACTTGACCAACCAACTAGAGGAAACTTCTCGACTCCATCAAAGGAATCCTAAAGGAAGCGGCGGATACGGGACTCCAAGACCTTAACTACCAAAGTGGGCATCGAGAAGAGGGAAAAGTAGAACAATGAGAGGCTAGAGAGAACATTCTTGATCAGAGTAACCGTTCCCCCATTCGAGAGATACTAGCCTTGCCAAGATGACAATCTCTTCTCCATCCTTTCAACCATGGTGTCCCAAAGCCTCTTAGAACGTGAATTAATGCCTAAAGGCAAACCCAAGTAGAGAGACGGAAGGGAGGAGAGCTGACAACCCAGAATGCTGGCAAGGTAATCACCATGGACTTGATCTCCCACCACTATTAGCTTGGATTTATGGAAGTTCTTGTTCAGCTTGGACACTGCCTTAAACATGAAAAGCATGAAAAGAATACACTGCAAGTTCTTCAGGTACACTGGAAATTTTTCGAGGAGGAGGGAGTCGTCTGCATATTAGATTAGGGAGACTGAGGGCCTTGATTGGCCGATCTAGCATCCCTTTAAAAGACCCAGATCCTCTGCTCTCACCACTAGACGACTAAGGGTCTCCATAGCAACGATGAAAAGAAGAGAGAAATCAGATCACCTTGTCTAATCCCCTGACTAATCCGGAAAAAGCCATGAGGAGAGCCATTGATCATAATGGAGAAAGACATTGACGAAATACGGACCTTGATCTATTTACACCATTTCCGTCTAAAGCCCATTTTTAGCATAATGTCCTCTAGGAAGGACCAACTTACATGATCAAAAGCTCTTTCCTTGTCAATGTAGCAAATGAGACTCGACATTCCTTCTCTTGACCAAAAATCAATGTATTCATTTGCGAGCAAAGCATTGTCAAGAATACTCCTCCCCCAGATGAAAGCATTCTGCGAGGGGTTAATAATTAGACTCATAACCTGCTCCATCCCCCTCCCAAGAATCTTGGAAATAATTTTGTAGTAGTTGCCCAACAAATTGATAGTATGGAAGTCCTCCATAACACGCTCTATGTCACTTCCCATTACATTCTAGAAAATTTTGAAGACTTTAATAGGGAATCTGTCGGGCTTCGGACTTTTGTCATCTGGTAGGGCCTTGATGTCCCCTTCCTCAAGAGGCCTCTCCAACCAAGCTGTTTTATCCTCTGGGACAATACTATAATGGATACCTTCCAATCTAGGTTGACTACGGACTGGGTTAGAATAGAGCTTGTAGAAAGATTCAATTGCTTCTCGAATATAGGTTTCCTTGGAAAACACTTGCCCCACCACTTGAATCTTGGAAATAGTGTTAACTTTGGATTGGTGGTTGACCACTTTGGAAGAACTTGGTGTTGGCATCTCCCCTTTTTAACCAAGCAGAATAAGCTTTATGATGCCATGATATCTCTTCCATCTTTAACCAACTAAGTTAGTGACATTGTTGCTCTTCTCTGGCTAACTGCTCTTCAGACGACAAAGAGCCTAATTGCCCCTTACGGTCCAACTCCATAATCTTGTCCAGACAGGTCCTCTTGCACTCCTCTACCTTGCCTAGGACGTTCTTATTCCACCATTTGATTTTCTCTTTTAATGCCTTAAGCTTCTGGGCTAAGACATATCCAGCTGAGCCCTCAAAATGGAAAGGGGACCACTACTCAGTTACCAAGTCCGTGAAACCGTCCACCTCTAGCCACATGAGTTCGAACCGAAACGAAGATAATCTGGACTCCCTTCCATGGGCTTAACAAGAATAGGGATATGGTTTGAGATGGGATTGGGCAGAGCAACCTGTTGTAGAAGCACAAAATGGTCTTCCCATTCTGATGACCATATGAATCTATCAGTGCAACACATAGAGGGATTGTCTTGCTTGCTGGACCAAGAGAAGGATGCGCCAAGAAGAGGCAGGTCGATGAGGGAATGATATTCAATGAAGTCCGAGAACCTGTGCATTTGGCTTAACTAAACCGGTTGCCTGTTTTCTCGGAATGGAACCAAACTATGTTGAAGTCTCCCGTGATGCACCAAGCTCCAGGACAAGCATTGTGAACCTCTGAAAGCTCTTCCCAGAGTCTTTGCCGACATTTAGCCTTGTTAGGACCATAAACACCCGTGAAAGTCCAAACAAACAAGTCTTTAATAGAACGACATTTGGCCAAGATTGAGAATTCATTCACCCTGGACTCGAGGACTTCTATCGCATCCTTATTGCAACCCAACAAAATTCCACCTGCCATATGAACTGCTGATTTATGAATAAAACCTCAATTTCTTCTGCCCCAAAGAATAACTCCATCACGAAAACCATTTTGGTCTCCTGAATTACTATAATATTGACCTTCTAACGAGAGCAGAGATCCTTCACACTGGATCTCTTCTCCACCCCCAATCCCTTAATATTCCAGGAAAGAGCCTGCCTTGTTAACTAGTTATGAAAATGGGGTGTTGCTGCCCCCAACCTCTTGCTCCCTCCCTTCTGTTTGGTTTGAGTCTTCCTCCCGCTGAACCTTTGTAGTTTACTAAAGACGGCCGTCATTTCAGCTTGCTATCTCTTCTATTTTTTGACTTCTCTACTGTCCCTTTTCGCACCTGAACTTCTACTCCCTTTGCAACGTCTTTCAATTTTGCATAACAGATCTTTGATCTAACACTCCATCCTCGAGAAGGGGACTTGCATCCTCTCATTGAGGTTCATCACATTTTTTACCACCCAATCAGAAGAAGATGGGGCTGGCAGTGGAAGGGGAGGCTCTCGATCTGGTTTAATTCTTGAGCCAGGGATTGAGTCCAAATTGAACTGATTAGGAAATGATCTTTTTTTGAGGACTGAAATGGCTGAGAAACCCTCATCATCCAATATCTTAGCCCTCTTGCCCCAGTTACTAGTGGGGTACCCCAAGCTCGATCCTGCCAAGTCAACCATTGCAAGGGGAAGATCAATGTTGGGATCCTTACACGATGAATTGCCTCCAGAGGACTCACTGAAATCCCACTAGGAGTCTTCATTTAGTGGACTGTCACTGCTCCGGTTAGAGTAGGTCTTCTTTCTTTTCCTTTCCCTTCCTTCTGCTTTGAACAACACCAATGATCGAGATCGCATGCCCCTTCTGAGATGCGAATTCAACCCTTATTTGTCCTCCTATCTTCTGTCGGGGAAGTGAGAGGTTTCTGAACCAAAGTCAAAGGAGGGGGGGTATCATTAGGGATTGGGGCTTTGGGCTGAGAGGAGTGATGTTCGAAAGAGGATTTGGGCCGAACAACGTATGATCCAGTCCTATTGGGCTTGGGGCCCAATTTGAGGCCTATTTGGGACCAAGGAGGGCCTCTGCTGTTGGTGGGCCTGCAAACCAACTCTGTTTTAATCCTATCTGAGTGGCCCATGGGTCAGCTGTTCAATTTCTTGGGTGACCTAAGATGTTGAGCCGACTGGGCATCAGTCCCTCTGGGAGATATAATGAGAAGCTTTCCGTATTTGCCCTTATTCCTTCTTTCCCATTGCTTCCCGGTGTCGTTCATACGGCGCCTGGCGTTTCCTTCTACAATCTCCACTATCCTGCTACGATGTCGAGCGTATTAATTAGAGGTTGTCACCTCCTCATCTCTCTAACAAGGAGAGAGATCCCGCCCAGCACTTGCCGATCGGTCGTCCGTACCCTTGGCAGGGAGCCAATGCCCGTCGTTTGAATTTATCCTTTTCCACCTATTTTGCCGGTAACTTTCACGGGATCTTGTTGCACCAACGGCATTCTATAGCTCAGGAGTGCTGTGGCGGTAAACCAGGGGACGATGGCAAAACGTCCGAGAGTGCATTTGGGGTTTGCTTTTGACAACACTTCACATCTAGGTAATTCCTGAACCCAAATGGCGATGTGAAAGCGGTAAACTCTATCTTCTACTACAATGCTTTTTGGGCAGTTCGTGGTGGATTTGACCATGATCCAGGTCCATTCTACAAAAACATTGTCCACTGGGTCTGCCCTGATAAATCCTCCACATTGATTGCCAATGGCTTGCAGCGACAGGACGCTTCAAGGGTGCGACGGAAGGCCAAAGATTCTCAATCAATGGCCTTCCTCTTTTGGTCCAAAGCCCAGACACCTTGCACAAGGGTGCCATACATCCATCAAAAGCTGGAAGCTACCCCAATCCTTCTTTCCTTCCCTGAGAACTCGGAAAGCTTCCACTGGGGAATGGAAGATGAATAGCACCTGGTTGTTAGGCATCCTCTTCGCCCTGAACTCTCCAGTCACCCGCCACACCTTCTTCCCCCAGTATGTGAGGTACTGCATGCTGGCTCAGTCTCCCAGCATGCGAGCAACGAGACAGGCACCCATCTGTCTCTTGCGACCCTCCACTTCATCTGGTTCATTCTAATAACAGTGAGGTTGTCTGTGCACCTGGAATATGCTGGGGCAGATTGGGGCCATACCCAGTTCTTGACAGCAGAAGCATATGTTTTTCCCCTTCCAGACTTCAGATTAGCATCAACAATGCCTCCTTTGGATTTCACAGCCTGTTGCTTGTTGAGGTGAGCATTTTCCGAGGCACTCTGTACAACTGCACACAGATTTCGCAACCCAGGGGGGGGGTTCGATGACTAACCTTCCGGCCATATCTTCTGCTGGTTTCACTGGGAAGCCAGCGCAGCGCCAGTGCCCTCTACCACTTTTCTGGTCATCTCTCATCTTTTTCGGTCACCTCTTATCTTCTATCTATATCAAGAATCTTTCTTGATTTTAAAACAGATATTTCCTTTCTCATTCGAAATGTCACAGAAAATTTTTAATTGGAAAGTTAAAACTTGTAGCTGCATGAATGCTATTTTATGTGTAAGTAGGGAAATAAAGAAAGTAGCAGAAATACATGGTGCCATCCCCAGATGTGTTGGACATTTGGACTGTTAGAATCCAAAATATCAAAATGGATACTTCATCCATTTAGAAGAGTCCATACACCATATTCATAATTAATTCTCAGAACTTATAATAACTGGTGACTTCAGTTGCTAGACTGCCCGTTTGTGTTACTCATCTATCCTTGACTGTTCCAATGCAGGTGTCACAATCAGTTTTGTTCTTGCTGGAGCAGCATGTGTGCTCAATGCTCTCTGCTATGCTGAACTGGCCTCTAGTTTGCCTGCTGTTGTTGGGGGAGCTTACTTGTATGCATACACAGCTTTCAATGAGCTTACTGCTTTTCTTGTTTTTGCACAACTGATGCTTGACTACCATATTGGGGCAGCTAGCATAGCAAGGAGCTTGGCAAGTTATTTGATGACGATACTAGAGCTCTTTCCCTTTTTCAAGGAAAACATTCCAAGCTGGATTGGACACGGAGGGGAAGAGTTCTTAGGTGGAGCTCTATCTATTAATGTGTTAGCTCCAATTCTCCTAGCACTATTGACAATAATTCTATGCTGGGGTGTTGGTGAATCGTCTACTTTGAACTCATTAATGACTACAACAAAGGTGGCCCTTGTATCCTACATTTTTATTTATTATTATTTTTTATAAATTTTATTTTCTTTTAATTTTTTGTTGCATGGACTATCCTTTAATACGCCTGCAATGTGCAATATGGTTTGGGAGGAAGGTTAAGCCACCTGCTAAAGAGAACGTTAGGATGATCTACCAATGATGTGCTTGTGCTGGGGAGTTGGTTTTCACCTATCGATTTTTTTCTTCCGATAAATGGTTTTCACCTATCGATGGGAGTCCTTAATTGATCTAATTATCTGACCCATTGCACTTGCAAATCCCCCCCCCCCCCCCCACCCACCCAAAAAAAAAAAACAGAAGTCTAAATGAGATTATTATTGGTGTAACCGATATTCTTTTTGGGTCTCAGCTGTTCACCATGTGTACCATGACACTGTTTGTAGACCATCCTCATGCCCTTTGTATGCCATTGGTAAACTGTCCTTATGGTTTGGCCAGTGGGTACTAGATTTTTCTTTTTAGTTTAGGGATTTTGGATCTAATGCATATATAACATGCATAACAATGTCTATAGTATATGCATGCTTGCACTGATCTTACATATGCTTAATTATATATATGGCCTTGTGAATATATTGGACTAGTGTATCCAAGAGAATGATCCGTTATCATAGCTTTGCCTGTTGGTGAATCTTCTGTTGCTTAGTCATCAGGAACTGTGTTCTCAATACACTTCCTGTTTATCCCACATTATTGAACTTGTGAGTTGTGACATGCACTTGACTTGCATCATTAGTCTCCAAATTTTCATGTCAAGATCAAGATAATGATCAGTATCAAGACAATGAGTATTGTCCTGCGGTGCTGATATAGAGTAATTCTACTGCAGGTAGTCATTGTTCTTTTCGTCATCTTCATTGGTGCTTTTGAGGTTGATGTATCGAATTGGTCTCCTTTTGCTCCAAATGGCTATAAAGCAATAGCGACTGGAGCAACTGTAGTGTTTTTCGCATATGTTGGATTTGATGCAGTGGCTAATTCAGCTGAAGAATCTAAAAGACCACAGGTAGGTGAACTTGAGAAGGGTTTGATGCCTTTTGGGATTATTCACCCCAAGTTAATGCATGTTTGCTATGTTCTTCATGCTTTACTTATTATTTGATTTCTCTGATCCCTTTCAGTTTTTTCTTTTTGAAATGTCAGAGGGATTTACCAATTGGCATTCTTGGAAGCCTTATTATTTGTGCAATTTTGTATATCGGTGTCTGTTTAGTGCTTACTGGAATGGTACCATACAAGTTTCTTGGTGAAGATGCTCCCTTGGCTGAAGCTTTTACATCAAAGGGCTTGAAATATGTTTCTATTTTGATCAGCATAGGTGCTGTTGCTGGGCTTACTACAACCCTTCTGGTTGGTTTGTATGTTCAGGTGAATCGCTTAGATTTCAACCCAATAGACTTGCCCCCATCTCATAGTATGTGTGCATGCAAACTTAATGACTGGATGTTTCTGTGAGCAGTCTCGGTTATATCTTGGGCTTGGAAGGGATGGTTTACTGCCATCAATATTTGCCAAAGTACACCCTACACGACACACTCCTATTCATTCTCAGGTTTGGGTTGGTGTGATTGCTGGCATCTTGGCAGGACTATTTAATGTGCATGTTCTTTCACACATTCTTTCGGTTGGCTCATTGGTATGGAGTTTGGGCCTTTCTCTATATCATTTTCAGATTATTGTTATATCTGATTTATTTTTTTAATCCTTTTATGCAACTCGTGCGGCATTTCTTCTTCTTTCGTAGACAGGTTATTCTGTTGTTTCAGCATGTGTTGTAACCCTTCGTTGGAAGGATAAACAATCAATTCAAGTTTCTAGGAGGTGGATTTCAACCTGGCAAGAAGGTGTGATTTGCCTTGTCACAGTTGCCTGCTGTGGGTTTGGTGCTGGACTTTGCTACCGTTTCGACGCATCATTTAGCTTGCTGCTGGTAGCAATACTAATAGGAATACTTGCTGCTGCTGCTCTTCATTATCGTCAAGTGAGTAGTATTCCACAATGTACTTACTGGGTGTTTCTTTTTCATAAATCCCATCATGAAAGTGTTGACGATTAATTAAACTACTCTCCCAAAACCTTAAGTTATTGGGAGATACAGAAATTAATATACTTCAACAGAAAGTTTGGTTTTACTAATGCTTCTTTGCTAGAAATCTACTTGCTGCAACCTTTGTTGTTTGAATATCTGTTTTTCTTCTTTGCTAGAAATGTACTTACTACAACCATTTTTGTTTGAATTTCTACTTTTTTTTGGGGGGGGGGGTAAAAGAACAAAATTAACTGGCAATTGTTTTGGAAATGCTTGGAATGGAGCCAATATCTTTCACTTGGAAGGAAGAGAGAGAGAGAGAGAGAGAGAGAGAGAGAGAGAGAGAGAGAGAGAGATGCAAATAATGGAAAGAGGCTCTTATATGTTCCACCTCACAAGAGAGCAAGATTCAAGATGTGTATAATGTGGGGTTTATTTAGAATAATTTATGGGCTGTAATACATATGTATTAAGGCCTTTTGTGCCATGGCTTAAATTGGGGGGTTTTAGGATAATGATATTTTTGTAATAAGGCATTGTTGTTAAGGGTATATTAGTAATTTTATTGAGAAAAAAAAATTAATAGGTTCCTCTTAGAGTGCTGGTCAAAATCCTGTAGAAGGGCTTGAATTTTGGCAGTTTAGTTTTTGGAAATTCAAACTTTTAGTAGTTTTGAGTTTATAAAAGTCTTAAGGAGCAAGTAAGCTAGTAGTTTAGGAGTTTCTAATTATGTTTTTTTGTTATTTTCTTGAGTTTGTGTGCCTATATATATATATATATATGGCTACACGTCTTTGTATTGGTAGACATGATGAATTAATGAAATTTGGTTTATTTGGTTAGGGTTCTCCCTTTCTCTAGGTGTATGTAGCATTAGGCTCCCACTAAGGTTCTATCCTTAGCTTCTTATTTTTTCTTCTCTCTTTTTTCTATCTTTTTTTCTCTTCTCTTTTTTCTAATACCTTATTCTTCTTCATTCTACTTATTCTTATTCTTCCTCTCTCCATATCTTCTCTTACTTTACTGCTTTCATAATACCTATATCTGAAGAATTCTAGTTATTGTTTTGGAGATTCTGGACTGCAGAAAATGGTTTATTGGTTGGGTTTTACAGACCTTAGAATTGGGCCAAATCTCACACCATAAAATTGACATATTGTGATCTTTATTTTATTGGGTTTTTTATGAGGACATGGAAGCTTAGGTGGGATCTGCACATGGGGTTAATGAGGTCTATTTGTGAAAAATTCAGAAGTCTACAAGGCCTATAACAAGAAGAAAGAGATTTTCTTCGATTTGGAGTTTTAGAGTAACTTACAATTTTGAAGGCATGTGGGGCCCTCTTTTCCTTGATTGTGAAGCCACATGTATGTACTTGCATAGAAAAGATGTTACTAGACCTTATTTATTATTTTATTTCATTTTATTTTAGTTTTTATAGATTTTTATTAGAGTTTATAGACACTTTTTTGTGTATGGAAGAATTGGGGATGTAATGAGAATTTTAATCTATAGGACAAAGTTAGAATTAACTTCAAAATAAGGTTTTTGCAGGGAGAAATATCTCCCACACGATTTAAGAAAGAGAATAT
>JAOXJP010102254.1:0-14356 GCA_025762735.1 Platanus orientalis | reverse complement strand
TTATTTTTTTATTTTTTTTTTTTTTTATATTTTTTTTTTTTTTTTTTTTTTTTTTTTTTTTTTTTTTTTTGTGCCATGGATGGGCCAATTTCGATTACATGTCTAAATCAGGTTCTGACTCCAACTTCAATCTATTAAACCATGGTTTAATTAAGACGCTAGATTATTATATTTTCTAAAAATTTTGTTATGTCATCTAGAAGTTTACTCTTAATTGGGTTTCATTTTATTTAGTTTTTAAGTTGATTTTAGAGTTTCATTTGTAGTTGTCAGATCTATAAATAGCTAAATAAAATAGAGAATAAGAAAAAATAGAAAGCGAGAATAGAGAGAGAAACAAAGAGAATAGAGAAGTGAGAGAGATGAAAGAGGAAGAGTGAGGAGTTATAAGAGAGTCTAATGACTGATGCCTCCTATATATATATATATATGGTGATGGTGCAGAGACCAAAATGCCTTTGCATCCCTTTACATCAACACATTCGGACTTCACATATGGAGTTTCAACTTGTTTGCTCACCACCAGATCACGAATAAAGTGACAGTCAACTTCTATACGTTTGATCCACTCATGAAATACTAGATTACTTACAATGTGAATAGCAGCTTGACTATCACCGTATATCACAAGAAGTGATGCAACCATCATTCCCATCTCCTGAAGAGATCGCAACCATAGAAATTCACAAGATGTAAGAGCCATAGCTCTATACTCAACTTCAACATAGGATCTAGCTACTACATGTTGTTTCTTTCTTTTCCATGTAATTAAATTTCCAGCTACAAATGTACAATACCCTGTTGTTGATCTCCTGTCATGTAGACTGCCAACCCAATCTGCATCTAAATAACCAATGAAACCTAAACTAAATGATGGGGTGTAAAGAATGTCCTTCCCAGGCCTGCTTTTCAAGTACCTCAGTATCCTGCACACAGCATCCCAATGTGGTTGACTCACAACACCAACTGCAAATGTAATATCATGCCATGTTACTATTAAATAAATAAGTTTACCAACCATCCTCCTATAGTGACCTGCATAAGAAAATATCTCACCAACATCAAGTCCCAACTTTGAATTGGGATCCATGGGTGTATCAACTGGTTTACCACCCAACATGTCAGCCTCTTCTAGTAAGTCCATGATATACTTCTGCTAAAATATGTAAATACCCTGCTTAGATTTTGCCACCTCTATGCCCAGAAAGTATTGCAATTGGCGCAAATCCTTAGTCGAAAAAGTTTTCTCCAGATACCCTTCATGTCAACAATTCCATCAGAGTCACTCCCTGTAATTATAATGTCATCCACATGTACAACCAGATAGATAACTCATGTCTTTTGTTTACAAACAAATACTGAATGATCTGAGTGAACCCTTTTAAACCCATACATGAGTAGTGTGAACAAATTTGGAAAACCAAGCATGTGGAGATTTCTTAAGGCCATACATCGCCTTCCTCAATCTACATACTCTCCTCCTGGGCAACATACCCGAAAAGTTGCTCCATGTAAAATTCTTCCTATAAATCACCATTGAGGAATGCATTTTTGACATTTAACTAATATAAGGGCCAGTGCAATGAGGTAGTCACAGATATAAGAACCTTGACTAAATTAAGTCAGGCAACTAGAGAGGTCTCAAAATAATCCACACCAAAAGTTTGGGTATACCCTTTTGCTACTAACCAAGCTTTCAATCTTTCAATGGTGCCATCTGGATGATACTTAATTGGGTATACCTAACAACATCCAACTGCCTGCTTTCTTAGAGGGAGAGTGGTCAGCTCCCAGGTTTCATTATGGTGAAGTACATGCATGACTTTTTTCCACCTAGAGAACTACATTGCCTTTACATGTGACTTCGGTAGGGAAATAGTAGACAAGGATAGTGCAAAGGAATGAAATACTGATGAAAAATAGGCAAGGGTACCAAAGTTAGCAATTGCATGTAGTGTACAAGAACGCTTACCTTTACGCAATGTAATAAGTAGATTGGTGGTAGGAGCCTCGAGAGGAGGAGATGATTCAAAGATTACAGAGACTTTAAACCTGTTGTCATATACCTATAGTGGAGCTTCAAAAGGGGTTGGTATAGTTGAGGAAGTAGGAACTGGCAAAGGAATAGAAACCTATGACTCACTATGATGAGATGATTCATCAGGTAAACTAGTTAAGATGGCAGTGTCAACACCCTGACCTTTAGTCAAAAAATATGTAGTAGTCTAAAAAAATATAACATTTGTGCTAACAAACATGCGATGAGATGAAGGGACATCTATACCCCTTTTGAGTCCAAGAATACCCTAGGAAAACACATTTATAGGATTTAGGAGACAGTTTATCCCAACCAGAATCTAGAGCCTGAACAAAAGATATGCATCCAAAAACACGAGGAATGGAAAACAACTCAAAATCAAGAAAAAGAACTGAATGTGGAGATTGATTTCTCAATACAGAAGAAGGCATGCAATTCACTAAAAAGCAAGCAGTCAGTATGACATCACCCCAATAGACTTGTGGTACATGCATATGAAATAAGAGAGTTCTGGCTATATAAAGTAAGTGTCGGCTGTTTTCTCTACCACTCCATTTTGTTGGGGAGTATGAGCACATGAGTTTTGGTGAACAATCCCATTAAAGGTGCAAAATTCCAGTAAATTAGATTGCATATATTCTTTTGCATTATCAAATCTAAAAGTGAGAATGCGATAATGATGTAGAACCACCCAAGAAAAAGAGGCTGGCCAGAAAAATCAGCAAGAAAGGAGATTTGAGAATAAAGAAAGAAAGAGATGAGTAAAGAGGGACTTACTCGTGAAGGAGAGAATAGGGGAGAGAGGAAAGAAAAGAGGAGAGAATTCAGTGGAAGTCCACAACTTCAACGCTAAGGAAAAGCTTGGGTTGCAACCCACCTAAACATATGTGCACAATTTTTTTTTAATTCATAATTCACCACTTTATTTCTCAAATCGTGTAGCTTTTATGGGCTTTACAAAAAGATACGAATCAACTATTTTAGAAACTCTTAAATCCTAGGATTCTTGCCATTACATCTTTCCTAATTAAAAAACTTTTAAATAAATAGGACTTTCTAAAAGAAAAATTCCTAAAAACTTGACTCACTAAAGGATGTCGACCAAAGCATTTAGGCCCCACATTGACTCTAAAAAGAGTCATAATACCAACCAATTTTATGGTTGTATGACTAGTTGGATATGGACCCCACAAGAATCAAATAAAAATCTTCCAAAACTTGGGAAGAATAGGGACTGTGTCCAGCTCTATATGGGCCCACTTTGATTCTTTGACTCTTTAACTCTTTAAAAGAGTCCAAAAATTTCGCAGTATGTGCTACACGACCAGCTATGGATGTAGGTTCCATTTACCTTTAGAAAGACCCATAAATAACTCCAACTTCATGCTTATACAGCCAACTGTATGTGAACCCTATTTTGTTGACTTTTGATAGTCCAAAACAAGGTAAAATCAAGGTTGGTCATGTACTCTAACTCTCTTAACATTGGCAATAATTTTGCCTTATTACAAAGTACTCCTACCCCATAAAATAACTCTAAAAAAAATAAAAAAATATTACAACTTATGAATTTAATCCTCTTGTGAAGAGGCACATACAACAACCTAAAAATATTTGACTGCATCAGATAACCATACTGACCTTCTACTTTCTTATAAAACATCATAAAAATAAGAGGCAATTCAGAACGATTTAAAAAAAAAAGAGCCAAGTCATACGAGAATGATCATCCACAAAAGTAACAAAATATGAGTACCCCATAAAATAACTCTAAAAAAAATCAAAAAATATTACAACTTATAAATTTAATCCTCTTATGAAGAGGCACATACAACAACCTAAAAATATTGACTGCATCAGATAACCATACTGACTTTCTACTTTCTTAGAAAACATCATAAAAATAACAGGCAATTCAGAACGATTTAAAATAAATAAAAAAAGAGCCAAGTCAAACAAGAATAATCATCCACAAAAGTAACAAAATATGAATAACCAAATAAAGATTTATATCTGGCAAGACTCCAAATGTCTAAATGAATCAAAGCAAAATGACTAGACTTACGACTCTCAACCCTATTAAGAAAAGACACATGATGATGCTTGCCTAACTGACAAGTCTCACACTTCAAAGCAGACACAACTCTAAACAAGAAATACTTTGTTTTAATTTCTAAAAAGAAGGATGCTCCAGAAAATTGTACCACATCAGAGGAGAAACACTACAACTAAGAGTTGTTGCACCACTACCTCCTAGGTCTCCATCTATATGGTAAAGTCCATTGGCTTCATGTCTTCCACCAATCATCTTCCTCGTTTTGAGGTCCTGAAAACGTGGCTCAAAAATTCGAATCGTTCAATCCCAAAACCGATCTGGGATCAAATCAGATTGTCCGGATCCGATCGTGGATCGACAATCCAAGTGCGGATCGTTCGGTTCGAAATCGATCCAATGCCAACAAATTCCAAAAAATAAATCATAAAAATTCTTATATATTCTTATAATGCTTTCTATAAAAAGTTCAAAAGAAAAAACTTAATTTTAGGTATGTTAGGTGCATCATACATTAATAAACTTTATTCATGTATGATACACCTAATAGTTATAGGGAGGCTTGGTATAAGGTGGGAAACTCACTTCCTACAAAGCTCATTTGGGAAGCTAATTTTATTCCGCTTCCCCAAGTAGTGGGAAGCACACTTCCCAAAAGTGAGAAGCTCGGTAAAACAAGTAAAAGCTATTTGGGGAATCAAGTGAAAGTCTTTGGAAAAGCGTGTGGAAACGTCTAGAGAATTAACTAAGAAGCAATCTAAGAAACAATATTATATTTTATTTAATGTAAATTCTATGCTGTTAGCATTAAATAAAATATCATCTGTGAGATTTAGTAATAAATTTATAGAGAAAAAAAAAAGATTTAGAATTAAATTTAATGTTTATATTATTTTATTCCAATCCAATAAAAATAATTCAAATCCGATGGTTTTTATACAAGGTCTTTTATAATCTGACTCTAAGATGTAAGTTATTTACAAAAAATCTTATATATGGTAAAATCTAAGGTATGGTTGGCCATACTAATAACAAATGGTTTGCATATTGATTTATGTCATGTTCTTTGTACTTTCATAGTATAGATTTTAGGTTTTTTGTACTTTCTTTAAGTTTATTCACTCTATTGTATTGTAGTTGAAATTATTGATTATATTTTATAGTTATTTACTTTATTATTGTTTCTCGCTTCCCAAGAATTTACTGAGCCTCGGTTCACGCTTCTCGCTTTCGCATTGCTTCTCGCTTTCACTTCTTTGAGTTCATTTCGATAATAATAAAGATGATAATAATAATAAAAATAAATTATATAATTAAAAAAATGAGAAAGGAAGGTAACTCAAGTATAGAGTCGTCCTGGACTACGATATGTTAATCATTTGGTTAAATGATGCAGATTTGAACCATTATTTTCCTACTAATTCAAATTATGTAAAACTTGAAGTATGTTTAAATTATTTAAAATTAATTTTTATGTGATGAATAAGGAGTTAATGTTGCATAGAGCATCGTATGCTACTTAAAAGTCATATTCTATAAGTGATTTTTTTAAGCTTCAAGACTATCAATATCCCACATGAGAGAGAAGATGATATTGGTTAGCAAAATTGGCAGCCTTCAAGGGGAAAAAGCATAAATAATTATTGTGGAAACAAGAGTGATAGCAGGGGAGTTCATGGATTGAAGCAACATCTTGCCATCTGTTTTTCTAACATGCCTTCAGAATTGCAATCCATATATATATATATGAGGTATAGTCCAAGAGAGGCCTGATTAAGTAAATGTATAATTCAGATGATGATGAGGGGATTGTATATCCTTCAAATGTGAGATAGCGCAATGGAAGTTACCATAGATTTGTCGTCCGGATAAGTTTAGCAACAAAGCATAAGGTGTAGTAGCTATGTAGGATTCACTCATCCAAACCAAATTTCAGCCCCTACGTGCATGCTAGGGGTGGCAATTCGTGTTGGCGGGTCAGGTTCGTGTCGTGTCGTGTCAAGATAAGGGTATATGACTATATGGATCAACTCAAACCCAACCCATTTATTAATAGTGTCAAAGAGGGCCAACTGTTTTGACCCGAAACATGTTTATAGTCAACCCTAACCTGCTTATTTCGTGTTGGGTTCGTGTCGGGTTCACGGGTTATGTGGTAATTCATGTTGGGAGGGCAGATTCATGTTGTCTAAAGTTAAGGGTATATGACTATATGTGTCAACTCGAACCCAACTCATTTATTATTCGTGTCAAAGCGGGTCAAGCCGCTTTGACCCGAAACACATTTACAGTCAACCCTAAGCCACTTATTTCGTGTTGGGTTCACAGGTTGTGTCAAACATTGCCACCCCTATGCATGATGAGGTAAGAAGTGGTAGTTCAAGGGACGGTGGCAGTTCCAAGGGAGGTAGAAAGGCAAGGACTTCAAACCTTGAAAGGCTAGTGCATGCAAGCATGACCAACATACACAGAACGGATCCCTATAGATCCCTCCAAGTACCGCACCCAAAATTCAATGTGAAGGAGGTGAAAAAAAAGTAAAGGAATGTGAGGGGAGTGTACACGCAACATGCGCCACCTTTATGCTCTATCATAACATTTCTACTAACTCGACAATGAGCCATTCCTACAGTATTTGATAGATGAGGTTACGAAGGCTAGGCCAGGTGTAAAGGCACCAACTGCTCATGAGTTTATATCAAAGTAATCAGACCATGAGAAAAACGAGCTAGAAGAATACATTAGGGTCTGAAAGAAGAAAGGGCCAGAGTTTGAGACAACTAATATGTACGATTGTTGGATTGGTCTTAGAAGATAGTCAATCATTAAATTTATGGCACATTGTGACAGGCTGACAGCCATACTGATGATGTAGCAGCCATAGCATGGCTTGACAAGAAGCAACCCTTATGGAAGCTACATCCAAAGAGGAACTCAAGAAAAGTGAGTTGAAAAATTAAGGGTAGAATAGGCATTAATTAAGTTTGGGTTATATTGTACTAAGGCCATAGGCCAGGGATATTTTGAGAAATCTGTAGAGGAATAAATTGATGGACAACAGCACTTAATTTGTCTTTTGGTCAGGGTCAAATAGTCAACCGTGGGGCCCAGTAATTGGTTGTACGACAACCTCTATAGGGAGTAGATGTTAGAAGTTTTAAAAAAATTGGAGTTAATAATATTTAGTAGGTCTATTGTTAGTGATACTTGGGGAAGAGGGACTCACGCTTTAGGAATATCTATTATTGGAATGGCTAAAAAATTCTTTTATGTAGTCTATATAAGGAGTTACCCACGACATGAAGGGGGAGTTTTTTTTTTTGAAGAATTAAAATTTGTGTGTTTGTGTCTCACTGTTGGTGCTGTGATTCTATCTAGTGGTTGGTGCCCTAGACAACAATCAGTTGGTGCTGATACTGATTGCTCTCCTTTCTTTCTCCTTATTCTTCTTCTTCTTCTTGTTTCCTCTACCTCTTCTTCTCAATTCTTGTTTCTTCTCCTTTGATTATTTTTTTTTATTGATATCCAAAATGGGATACCCACTGTGTTTGTGAGATCCGCTGCAGAATGCTTGGTTGCTGAAACACCTCAGAAGTCATATATGGTTGAGCTAAAGGGGAACCTGTCGGCACAGATTCTGAAATGAAGTTCTGGGAAAATCGCCCTTGTCTCTGGGTGGATATTCTGGAGCTCTTCATAAGGGTTTTTTCCCTCCACGAGTTAAGCACTTTAATCCATAAACTCCACTTGATTCCTATCTATGAGTGATGATTTTCTATCAACCCTAAGTTGAGTTTTCTTACTGTTATTACTGAATTTCTGGAACAGCCAGGTAAATCATAAGTTCTATATACTTTTAGAACTCAGTTTGAGCTAAAACTTTGTAGGAATGTTTATATATCAATCCTCTGTTGGTCTGTTAAATTCCATACAATTCCAACTAGTCTAGCAGGGGTATTTTGATAATTTTTCATGTGCTGTCCTGGATTCCAGATTTTGTTATAAACTGAATTTACCCTTGATCTAGTGTGTTGGGTCAAAATTGGGCCCATTACCCACAGGAGTTAACAACCCATAGGCTGCCCTGCATTACATACGGTGTTCCTAAAGTCCGTTGAGACATCCAATGTCATCAGGGATGCCAAGTACAGCTACAGGCTAATGGTTGATGCGATCACTGAGGTGAGGATGAAAAATATTGTGTAGATTGTCATAGAGAATAGAACCAACTTAAAGAAAGTAGGAGAGAAGGTAATGAGGTCCTTAAGGTATGACATTTCTAGAACCCATGTGCAACACATTGTATCGACCTCATACTTTAGGGCATGGGGAAGAGGAAGACCGTGAAGAAGGTTATTGAGGAGGCTAGGACAGTTACAAATTTAATATACAAGATGGCTATGCATTGTCCTTGATGAGGGACAAGTGTAGTTCGTCCAAGCTTGCTTGACACATTTCTGCATTAATAGCCTTTTTAGAGCATATTACAAAAAAAAAAAAGATTGGATTGAACGTCATGTTCTTTTGCCAAGAATGGTATGAATACGGTGAGAATAACAGTCTGACAAGGAAGAAAGCCGAACAAATTATGTCTAGTCATTCATTCTGATATGAGTGATGAGTGGTTGTTAGCATTCTAGAACCTATTGTGGAGGTGCCAAGGATAGTGGATATGGAGAAGAAGCCTACAATGGGCTTTATTTGTGAAGCCACGATTGATGAAATAAGTGATTAAAGTAGACACACTTGCTCTTATGTTGGTTACCTAAAGATTGTAGATGAAAGATGATCCAATATTTATATATGATTATTCTTTTGCTTTATGAACCCAATAAGATTATTCTTTGGATTTGGTTAAAATTATTTATCACATAATGAGTTTCAATGCAATGATTTATATCTGATTTTTTTAATTTAAATTTCAACATACAACCTCAACCCAAGTACCAGTATGCAAGGGATCTTCATATTTAGACAGACTTACTCGATGGTTTATTAAATGTGGTGGCAAAACTAGACTAAGCGCAGATGCAAAGGCCAATGCTCTTAGGGAAGTGATTACAATTACAATTTACTCATTTTTATTAGAAATTTAGAATTGACTGCTGGTGAGCCAATACACCTCCAGGTAGTCATAAGTCATTTTAGGTACAATTGTAGGGAGAATTGAGTAGTAACCAATTAACATCAACAAAAACTGATGCATGTGAATTTTCAATTTTGCAATTGAATGATGGGTGTTATATGGGAGTGATGCCCCAACTTGAGGTAGATCACTAGAAAAGTACCTTCTCAAACAGCAATTGCCCTTGGTATGAGAGAAATTGTAGTACCTTCTCCCTTATTCACTTAAAGTGACACAATGGACTTTACCATGAAAACCTGCAAAAGCTTGTATTCGTCCACTATAATATACAACAGGATGAGGCATGCGAATGGAAGCCAGAAAAAGAACTATATCGATCCCACAAATTTGATCAACATTTTATGAGGAGGGCGAGGAGGACCTACCATACGAGTGGGTGAAAGAGGTCGAGAGCTAGTGTTGGACAAGGTAGGTGGACACCTGAGCTCCCATATTGCAACTTGCAAGACAGAATAGTGAATGTCAAGAAGTTTATGTCTACACAAAATAATTTGTCACAAGGTGGTGGTGGTGATGATGATATTGATTGGTTTATAAAATCAACCTTGGAGTCAGAATTAACGACAAGGAAGTGGAAGCGTTGACAAGATGAGGACCATGTTGCACGTTCTCTACAATTACATCAAACTTGCCAATAACAGAGGTACCATCGAATGGATGAGGTCGATGAGGCAAAGGATCGTTCCAGTAATAGTTATGGCACCACTGAGAGTTTAGAAGGGATAGTCGAAAGCATGCGTATCATGGTGGTATTTCCACCAGATGGGGCTCATCTTCTACAATTAGATGAGCGTTGATAGTTCTACATCTTCCTATGGATATGGATACCCATGAGGTCTATAGCACATAGAGCCAGCTGTCTTAGGCTAACTACCTAAGCATTGGCAATGATATGGCTCGTATCAGTATGGAGGTAGACACAAGCATTACGAGAGGGGTCTTACTGTGCTATCCACGCTCATCCTTAGCCTCAGGTCCTATATTCACAATTAGAGATGCTGGTGGAGGTCGAGGAATATGTTTATCAACAGTATATCCAGGACAAAGTGTGATATTGCACCATGTATGGGCATATGTGACATTTTTTATATAATATATAAGACATTATTGTTATGTGTATGAATTTATGGCATGGATGTTTCTTTTTCATTACTAATGCTGTAGATATATAGCTTTATTACATAGCGTTTTTAAGCATTTTGCAACTCTTAGTGTTCTAGACATGCATGACAGTGTATGTCACAAGGGTATCAGTTTCCAACCAGCATTATAGACGGTTGTCTTGTTTATGTAATAACGAGGTGTGTTTTGGTGCTTATTCTCACATTTTCTAAAGTTCCATGTAAGATTTCCATCATTATTACAATGTATCCATAACTTCTGCTGATGTTTCCATGAAATTATAATTTTCTTTGGATTTACATATTTTCTTGGTGTAGATTTTTTTTCTATCATTTCCTAACTATATGTAGATGTATAGATTTATTATGTAGTGTTTTTAATCATTTTCCAAACCTTATTGATTAAGATGTGCAACAACATATGTTATGAGGGTATCATTTCTAGAAACCATCTATGGGGACCAAAACTGAAACTTGAAACCTTGGTTTAGATGGATGAGTGGCAAGACTGCCAAGACTAGAAATGATAGAATAAAAAATGAATGCATTCACCGGAGCTTAGGGGTACCATCAATAGGTGATAACATGAGGGAAAGTCAATCGAGATGGTTTGATTGTGTGCAACGAGACCAAACACTGCATCAGTGAGGAGTCAGATGATGCATGTTGAAGGCATAAAGAGGACACACGGAAGGCCAAACTCGAATTGGGTTGAAGTAGTGAGAAAAGACATGAGCACTTATGACTTGACAGTAAATACAGCCCTAGATAGAGTGAAATGGCGGAACAGGATTTGTAGCCGACCAAGTGTTGTAATAAGGCTTGTTGAGTTGAGATGAGTTACGCTGGTACTTCTGGTACAGTGCAAGGACAGTCTAAAGGTTAGATGCAAGACTAACACAAGGTTCACATGGGCCAAGCTTAACATCCACGTACCTTTCCTTGCCTTCTTTCTCATGGTCAAGACTTCAGAATTCTCAGTTTCCAGTTGTTTCCTTTTATTTTTGCTTCTTTTTCCCTTCTCATCATCCTGAATATAATATAAGAAGAATCAACAAATAATAAATTAGAGCAAAAAACAAGCAGAAGTTCAACTAGAAAATACCAAGATTTTTTTCTCCACTTCTTTGTTTTTCCTTCTCTGTTTCTTGCTTCCAAGACAGGCATCCTGAATGGAAATTTTGTCTCGAAACTCCTCTGGAGGTTCAGTTGAAACTCCATGCTTCATCGCCAACTTATCATGAACCACCCAAGGAGTACTTCTAGAAGTGGAGTCCCTAATAAATGACTTCAGTATATTTCTACTGAAAGGCAGCTTCTTCCATATCAGATCATCTGCATTTACCACTGCAGTACCAATTACTTTTTTATCTTTGTCGAGCCACCCCACTTCATAACGGACTTTGTCAGCATCCTCCTCCAGAACCTTCAGTATTTTGCAAGGGAAAACACAGTTCTCTTTTCTTCCATGCAGCTCCACACCTTCTATCAAACGTTTCTGCAACTTTGTACTTATTGTGTTGACAAGATCTTTTAACCTGAGTGTGCCTGCCAAAAAATAAGTGGAAGACTATGAAGTAGACAGACAGTATCCATGGCCACTCAAAGGAAAAACACAATTTTGAACAGATGTGAGCAGTTTACAATAATTAAAGCAGTGTTGGTTGAACAAAGGAATAACAATTAGTAACTGAAGCATAAGCTGTTTTAAAATTCAATATAGTAAATTTCCAGTTTCTTAACATTGCAAGCTCATCAATTTAAATATAACAAATAGAGATTGAAATAAACAAGGAATTATGTATAGTAATTAAAAAAATTTATGGAAGGGTAAATTCAAAGTTGGCAAAGGGATTAGAAATGTTTCCAGGATGACAACTGGTTCAAAATGGCTCACTTTGGGCTTCTTTCCCAGACCCATATCATACAATAACAGATTAAAGGGTGTCTAGTATGCATCAATTTCAAGGGGGAGAACAGAATAATTTGAAGACTGCTATTCAAGAAACTTAAATGATTGAGAAACTGAAGCCCTGGCCAATATATCAGGATGAGTCAATGAGGTGAAGAAAAACACAAATGAGGAGGACAAGAGACATTAGATACGGGTGAAGAAAGGTTCTTTTTCTGTTTACATTATTTTCAGCTCTTATTGAGGGTCTGCAGTCTTTCTGGCAAAGTTGTTGCGGAGTTCTCAAGTTCCACCAAGGATAGATTCTATGCTAAATAAACTTTAAACAGTTGCTCACTTAATCATCTAGAAGATACTCCCCTGCATGTGTGAACTTGTCTTGATGATGGAGAATGTGTAGATCACCTTCTCCTAGGTTGAACTTTTTCTTGTCTCATTTAAAGTAGGGTTTTCATCTTCTTTGGTGTGGCATGCATAATCCTAAAAATTTGCCAGATCTTATGGAAGGACGGAAGTGCAGAGTCTGATGGAAACTGGTGCAATCACAATTTCTTTGTGCATTTGGAAAGAAAAGAAGGGTGGACCTTTGACAATCATTGTGGCTAGCATAAGGTGGTGATTGATTGAGTGAAAAAACATCTTTTTAGGTCCTTAAACTGAAAGACTTTTAAGTTGAACTAACCAAGATGTTTTAATACATTCCTCCCCATGGGTTTTTTGTACAGCGCTGATGCATACCAAACAAGTAGGCCCAAATAGGAAACTGCAAGCGTGAGACGAGATCCACGAGTCCATGGTTTTATTAGTTTTATAGTTTTTAAATTAGTATATTCTGTTTTTCTAAAAAAATTCATCTTTATTGATTTGATTTTATTCCTAGGAAAGTGAGTTACAAGTCCTTCACTTTTCTTGTGCCCAAATTTTGTAGGTGTTGACAAACTTGCATGTTTGGCTTGATTTTGGTGTCAGTGTAAAATACTAATAGAGTATCAGTTTAAATTTGACTTAACGTTTCTTTAGTATATTTTTAGTAAACATGGTCTGTCTAAAAGATTAGAGTCTTGTCTATAAATATGGAAAAGAATAGAGTGGTGTAATAAAAGAATTTTGAATTATTATAAAAAGAAGTTTATTTTAGAAGAAGCTGTGGTTTCTTTACAATTCCCAAATCCTAGATGAACAATTCCATCTGAAACTTATCTTAAGATTAAAGAAATCCAATCTAAAATTAAGTAAGAGGCCTAGTTCCTCAGATTATATTGATCATCTTTAATTTCTTTAGATTTAGTCCTATTACCCCAGGCAATTGCTACCAAATCCTGAGATTCCTCAAATTAATCAGTTGCCAAAATAAATTCAGCAAGTTGTCAACTTTTACTCTGGTTGGCCAATATCAAGTGACGTCTTTTCTTTTCTTTTTTTTCCTTTCTTATTTATATGTACAGAAGCCTCCATCCCACCTTTGTGAGGTACATGCAATTGCACATCCACTTTAGCAGGAAAAAAAAATTCAAAGATTCCTTCTAATTATTTTATTTTATTTTTTACAATAATAACCAAACTATCCAAAAATTAAAATAAAAATTTGGATGCAATTATTATCTCCCTGGCATTGAATAGGGCATTAAGAAAGATGAAGGCAAGAAGGCCTTGGGACCCGATGGAATCATAATTGAGGTTTGAAAATGAATGGGGAATGACAACGTATCTTTTTTTTCCCCTTCTCAAAAAAAGATGACAGCTTATCTTGTTTAACTAAGTTGTTCAACAAGATCATTAGAAGTAATAAAATGGCGGATGAAGGGAGAAAAACTATCATAGTGCCTATTTAAAAGAAGAAGGAAGAAATTCACAGTAGCACCAATTATAGTTAAATGAAACTTATGAACCATACCTTGAAACTTTGGCAGAGAATGATTGAGCACAAACAAAAGCATGAAACTAGAGTATAAAAAAATTAGTTTAGATTTATGCCAAGGAGATTGATGACTGAAACTATTTTATTAGGTGATAGATGGAAAAGTTTACAGAAAAGAAAAAAGATGGTTGTTATTTACTTGGTGAAAGAATATGATAGGATACATAG
>JAOXJP010102243.1:0-14356 GCA_025762735.1 Platanus orientalis | reverse complement strand
AGACAGAGGGGAAGTATCATTTCACTTTTCGGGGGTGATGTGACAGCTCCAAAAAGTAAAATGATACCCACGATGTGTCTCGTCTCACGACGTCTCACAAAGAGGGTCGTCGCAGGTGATGTGAACATAGTCTTTATGATTTATATGTGCATGTAGAAACCTTTAACAAGCCAAGCTTTTAATTAACTGGGTCTAGTGCAACTTGGTTCGGATTCACTTAGCCCATTAAACAAGTCATTTGAGCTTAGGCTTAAAATAATTAAGTAAAAAGCTCTGACCTGCTCAATAATTCGTGGTCCACCTTCTGCACCATTTGGAGAAAATAGGGCCGGAAATGGTGAACCACTCAGACAATTAATGGGTGGCTTTTATGACTGGACCAACCACTTGGGCCACTCTTTTACTTCGTAATCACAGACTAGTCACTCGATTGAACTGGACAATTATCAAAAGCCATATGGACGAATTTTTATTATGTAATAGCCGCTTCATAACATATATATATATATATATATCTGGATCCAAGGTGGGGCTTAAATATATATATATATATATATATATATCTGGATCCAAGGTGGGGCTTAAATTATTTATGGTAGGATGGGCTAGAACAGGTCATGTGCTTAACTACTAAAATCACGGGCTTAGATCATTTATCTCGAGTGTTCAAAAAGTCAAAAATGCTGGACCAGAAACACACTGTCATTAATCTGGAGCGTCCAAAAGTCCAGGTGGGTCAGCTTTTTCTTGTTGAGAACGGGACAAATGGATACTGTAAGGCTATGCGATAGGGGTTCACATAATCTGCGACGCCCTTCTTGTGCAACATCGTGAGACGAGACGCAAGGGGGGTATCATTTCACTTTTTGGAGATGTCACATCACCCCCATGTGATAGGTAGACTGTAGCTCTCAAGGTGGGAAACTCCACCATACAACCCTTGACCCCTTCTAAAGCTCTTACAATTTCCTACATGAAGGTCTAATATTAAAGACTATTGGCTGCTTATTACCATTTGTCAAATCTGTTCTGCCACTCAGGCTCACTGCTGCATCGACAGCGCTACCACTGGCAGGGAAGGGATTAACACAATCCATTGCGGAATTGCTGTCGATGAAATTTGAAACCTTGGCCTCTCTCCCTTGCAGAGGCTATACCGTGCCATCTATCCCAATATGGAAAAATGGAATAATTATCAAGAATCACATACTGAAGTTTAATTTTGGCCAAAAGGCAATATGAGGGACCAGTAGATGACAGACAGTAATTAAGCTTCCAAAGATTTTACCCCATTTTTTAAGTAGACTCTGGCGATGTTGACACGTGGTTGTCCATATTTTCAAATTCAACCATTATGCGAACGGCACGTGGAATATAATTGGCGGAAAACCAAAGGGCTCTATTAGGCTGATGATCGAAACGTATCCCATTACAACCAAACAGAAAAATGTGGGCACAGTTTGTGAGCTTCTGATCATACTAATGGGTCATTCTAATGGGCCATAATAGACCCGGTATCACACAAAGAGACAGACCAAGAGGAATGAAAGACATGGGAACGTCTTCAACAATGGTTAGTGGAGATAACTGGTTCGAAGTGCTCGAGGTACAGGCCACGAACTTGAAAGTGCTCCAATGGTGAAGGCAACTACTTGAAGGGAACAGTTTTAATGTAGTGTAAGTTCCAAAAGATTTTTCAAGAACCCTAATCAAATCATCTATCAATTTACTTTATCCTAGGAGTATGCATAACTTAACTTAGGAGTGAGTAGTTGTACTGTAATTCTAGTTCATGTATCAGTATTGTGTCCCGATCAAGTGTTCCTATCACAATTCACTATATCTTGTTTCTCTCATGAATGCAAGTGAGCTATTTGTTTTTCAATTACTTTTTTGCATATTGTTTCTAATTTTATTTTTAGTTCATTATCTATTTGTGATCATGATCGAGTGTGCCAAAGTCCTCTTGATTGTAGCAGAACCAAACCTGCTTCATTGAGTTAGCCTCCTTGGGATTCAAAATTTTTTGGACTAGCACCAAACGGAGTGGCGACCCAGTGGGAGATGACTCATAGAACAAGAGTCAATGACAACCCCAAAAATAGTGAACCTTCTATTAATGAATGCCCAGTGATGTGTTTTGAGAGTTCAATGCCAAACTGGATGTCTTGGCTGAGAAGATTGATAGGGGTTTTCAACTGTTGCCAAACAAATTGGCAAGTGTTTTAATAAGGTCTCTCTAGACAATGGTGGAAGCCATGAGGTGAGAGAGAGGACCCGAACCTCAAACTTGATGACTAATGAATGACATAGGCCTTTCTAACCCAATACTCTCTACCTCGGAGGGGCTTGGTGGGCAAGAGAGATCAGCGAGATATCCCATAGGTCTAAGGGTCGAGATTCCTCCAAAGCGACCAAGTATGGAGATTCCCCCTAGCTAACCCAATCTGATTGGATATTAGCATGGTCTTTAAAACCAAAACCAACATGGCTAGATAGAGGATCATCAAGGCCCTGTGAGGTAAGAAGGTACAAGTTTTATGCGAAAAGCTCTTGCCGGCCCTCGAATAAGCAATAATGGCCCTTATGATAACTTTAATCATGGATAAGGCTATAATATGCCTGAGCATTCAGACAAATAGTATGGTCACTTCAGACCAAATGGGAATGCTAACACCTATAGCCCATATGGCCTCCCTTCGAACCAACAATATCCATACTATCAACTCTATCAGGGTCCGGGTTAATAAAATGGCTATCCAATCCATGACAAGAATTTTCTACCTCGAAATTATCTTATTAATGGACTCGAATAGTTATATGGCCGTGGGCTAAGCCAGTCTATTGAAAGCCTTATTCGGAAAGAATCGACAAGGATTTGAGTTCCCTAGGGGCTATAAGATCCTTGACTTTGCCACATTCTTTGGCTAAGATAGCAAAACTACCATGAAACATATCAATAGGTTTACTTCTCAATGTGGGGAGTTGTCAAACCATGACTTCTATGAGTTGAGGTTGTTTTTGAACTCATTCACTAGATAGGCCTTCACTTGGTATACTAATCTTCCACCTAACTCAATATTTTAGTTGGGTTAAAATGGAGGATAAGTTCCAAACATAGTTCACTCGAGCAGACTTGGGGGGTCTTGATGGCAAATTTAGCTAGGCTAAAACAATAGCTAAGCAAGACTATTGAGCAATTCATCATGAGGTTTAAGAAGGCTAAGTTCCGATGCCTAAGTGGCTTCCCGGAAATTGAGTTTGTGAGGCTAGCCCAGGCTGGCCTCGACTTCGAACTTAGAAAAAAGTTTGAGGGTATGACTTTCTTTGACCTCTTTGAGTTATCCAAAAGGAGTACTTAGAGTATCTTGAAAGAAGAAAGCCATATAAGGAATGTCTCTTATAAGGACCACTTATCAGAATCCAAACTATGAAGTCAACTTGGCAGAGTTTGTTAGCCACAAACCATTCACCTATGAAGCCCTAGTAAAGAAAGCAGTTCAGGTCCATGAAACTAATGAACCAACCACAGCAGTTAAAATCTATTCCTTTAACCTATATAGAGTAAACCCGATCTTTGACATGCTTCTTAAAGCTAAGCAAATGAAACTAGTAGGTAAACATAGGATTCCTTCTCTTGAATAAATTAAGGGAAGGACTTATGATGGGATCGAGAAAAAGTTATTGTGATTCCTTGATGAACTGAAAACAATGGAAGTTGACACCAACCCTTTCCTAAAGTTGGTTGATGTCAACATGGTTGTGGTAGACATAACAATTATCAAAGGTAAAAACAAAAGTGTCGATTTCCCCATTGATATGTGCACTGACTAAAAATGTATGCCAACTAGGAAAATAGAGCGTCAGTAAAAGAACTTGGATGGAATGAAACATTTGAACCATAAGGCAGAGAAAATGACTTCTTTAGTTAGTGGTTCTGTTGACAATGAGAATCATATGCCTAATACTGGAGGACTCAAGGCAGGCACATACCAAGAATCTCTGCAGAAGCCTCCTCCTTAAAAGAAGGATATCGATGACAAAGACCTTGATTATAGGTGTCTCTGTGATAGATGCAACAATATTCTAGTCAAATGTTTTGCATCTACAACAACAATGGATAGAGAATGAGATGAATAAGACAAGAAGGAAATCCAGGTTGAACATGGATGTTACCAAGAGCCAATTGTATAGAAGAATTAGGGTGGCTTGAGGAATGTGGTACTCACCCAGATGAAACCCATGACAGACTTTAGGACCAAAAAATGGGGCAAGCATGTGTGACAATATATGTACACAAGCCTTGGTTGTCTTAACAATAGCAACCAATGCCCACTCGAGGACCAACAAAGACACCTCGAATGGTTAAGCCACCCAGAGCCAAGGCAGAAAGGTGGGTCACTTTGACATCATCAAATAAAACCATACTAGACATAGGAAATTGTTTAAGTATGGGTAGAACTCGAGTTCCCAAGTATGACCCAAACTCAAAAAATAAGGTGGTTAAGGTAACAAACATTCATCCATAAAAAGTATGCAAAGAGATCCAATCCAAATACATAGAGCATACCAGAATACAAGATTAACAGACTGGAAAGTTAGGGTCAAAAGGATGAAGATATGAATATATATAACATGCCATTATGGGGTAGCCGAAAGGCTGTATGCAGAGGAGATCCCATCGCATGACAAAGAATGGTCACACAAGACCATAGAAAGCATGAGAGAAGCATCCTGACTAATAAAGGGAGGGCTTTGGGCCAAGGATTAAACAAATAAAAACCTAGAATATTTCATGTTTTGATTGGCAAAAAGAAGAGGAAACTCAAAAAGAAAAAGTCAACTGAGAAAGGTCAGAACATTATAGAGATCGATGAGAAGAAGCAACCAAAGTTGAGGAACCCTCGAGGAAAAAAGATAGGAAAAAATCACCATGAGGATTTAAGCTATGACACCTGAATGAGGATTCTAAAAATGAGGACTTGGGCATGAGAAATGAAGAGTTCGATTTGGAAGGACTTTGTACCGACAACAGTTTCTTCATCAAATCCTTCACACCCACTAAGACCTTTACCAAGGACATAAGTGAGGAAGAGGTCTTCAACTCAATAAACAGGAAAAAGACCTAAGGGGGCAAGCAACGCTCCTGAAATTTGGAAGCATGCCTGAAAAGTTGGTAGATTACAATATAATCCTGTCCCTATCAGTCTAATTCAGAGCTCGGGATAACTAGCCATAGTGGGAAGTCAATGCTCCTGATGCTTAGGGAGCAAGTCCAACTGTTGTCGAGTTAGAACGCAATGAAGAGCTCAAGTCTAAAAATCAAGTCAGAGAAAGTGAGGAATCAGGTAAGATTATTTTTGAAAAACCTTCCAAAATCATGACACATCATACAAAGCCTTTATACATAAAGGTTTGCATGAAGGTTTATGTTGTTTTAATTCTTTGAATAACTTTAATTTTTTATGAATTTTCATAAAAATACAGATTATGAATATTATTTATCCCATGATCACAATATAAAATATTAGGATTTAAATCAAGAAACATTAAGAAGAATACCTTAATGGCTAAACTGGACACAAGATGATGATCTAACCCGGTCTCCAAAGTATTCACACTTGCTTTAGAATTCCCTACACTTTTTCTAACCTCAAAAAAGTTATAGGCCCCATCTTGAACATAGGTAACTTTATTTATAAAATTTTTGAGAAGCCAAAGTAACCCTAGGGGGTGTAGGATCCTTATGGGATTCTTATCCTTAGGCTATGGGGCCCATTATCCTTAATTGAGTCAAATTGCATTAAGGATACTTTATCTTTTATTAATTACAAACTGACACACCACTAGTTACAATAATCCATGTTACATATTACAATTGACCTCCCAAAGATAAGAAAATAACAATGAGGCCCTTTCTTACAGATATTTCTGTTTGGCATAATACGTAGGCTATGGAACGATGATCAATATTTGCCTATGTTCGATAAACAATCTGTTATATCAAAAATTGTGGTCATTTCTTGTGAGGTAGGGTCCTCGCCAAACCTTTGCATGGATTGAGATTAACAAGGTTGGGAATGAAATGTATATCATTTACAATCAAACATCACCATGATTATGGGCTTGATTGGGGTGATGACGTATCATCGGATTGCTTGCTACAGGGCAGACTTCAACAAAGTTTATGATTTCATTTGATTGATTCTTATTACATGCAGACTTTGCTTGTTCATGTTGGGAGATGATGTGTCATCTCTATTCTCAATTG
The DNA here is from genome assembly GCA_025762735.1 of Platanus orientalis. Lineage (NCBI taxonomy): Eukaryota > Viridiplantae > Streptophyta > Magnoliopsida > Proteales > Platanaceae > Platanus > Platanus orientalis. The sequence goes on along the minus strand of JAOXJP010102243.1, from coordinate 8,085 downwards.
ATGAGAGATGAGACATCATCTCTACTTTTTTCATTTATAGGGAGCTGATGTGTCATCTCTATTCTCAATTGATGAGAGATGAGACATCATCTCTGCTCTTTTCATTTGTAGAGAGATGATGTGTCATCTCTATTCTCAATTGATGAGATATAAGACATCATCCCTTCTCTTTTCATTTATAGGAAATGATGTGTCATCCTTATTCTCAATTGATGAGAGATAAGGCATCATCACTACTCTTTTTATTTGCAAGGTGATAACGTGTCATCTCTATTCTTAATTGATGAGAGATGATGCATCATCTCCACTTTTTTATTTTCTTGGAAGATGACGTGTCATCTCTATTCTCAATTGATAAGAGATGAGACATCATCTCTACTCTTCTTATTTGCAGAGAGATCATGATTCATCTCCATTCTTAATTGATGAAAGATGAGACGTCATCTCTACTTTTCTATTTACTTAGGAGATGATTTATCATCTCTAGTTTTACTTGGTCATGAATGGAAACTTGTTGTGCCGTAAGTGGTAATTTGTTGGGCCGTGAACAGCCATTTGCTAGGCTGTGAGTGGAAATTTGCTAGGACATGAATGGCCATTCATTGGGCCATGAATGGCAATTTGTTGGGCCATGAATGACCATTTGTTGGGCTATGAGTGACAATTTACTAGGCCATGAATGGCCATTCGTTGGGCCATGAATGACAATTTGTTGGGCCATGAATGACCATTTGTTGGGCTGTGAGTGGCAATTTGCTAGGCCATGAATGACAATTTATTGGAGATGATGCTTAAGCTCAGATTACTTTATTGCTCCTTGATTTTGGAGTTGTCGACAATTATGTAAAAAGTTTCCCTTAGTGAACAAATGATGTGGCCAACAGTTGACAGTGCTGATTGATTGATGATTGAGCTTGAAGCCTGGATTGGCTAGACTTGACATTTGCTTTTTGAAAGAGGTTTGAGATTTATTTTGTAAAATATCTTCCATTGATTTTGAAAAATTGGGCCCCTCAAGGTCTTTGAACATTAAAGATGACATGTTATGTGACTTTTGAGTCCATAGGGTCATGTTTTGCATATACTATGATTTCATGTCTAGTTTAGACAATGTATGAAAGGTTTGTAAACTTTGAATACTGAATGTGCCTCCCTCGGGAGAATGAGATTACATGCCTATGTTTGAGGGCTTAGTTTCTGCTTTGCCAAATGATGATTCCCGTGCTCATAACTTGGATTGACTAACTTAGGGTGTCATTTCTAGTTTTCACCCTAATTGTTGACTTAATTTGCTCCCTTTTTTGCCCTTGTTTGCCAGGACTGGGTTAGAGTGTTGTTTTTGGTTTTCACTTTGAGCTTTGATTGAATTTTTTTGTCTTTGTCCCTTTTTTACTCCTATCCTTGGACATGTTTAGGCTTTTGGAAAATGACTAGACAAGGTTCATGTTCCCATTCCAAATTGATTCAATGCTTGACTTGAGTTTTGTTGACTTGTGCTTAGAGCTTCTCAAAGTGCTAAGAAATTCAAATGGTTGCATTGTTGAATAAATAGCTTATTGAGGGTTTCAAGATTTTCCTTTGAATATGTAGAATTTGAAGAGTTTGGAAATATGAATATGAATGGCTCTTGGTTAGAGACTTATTGCAATTAAAAATCATGATTCTCTACAAAATTCCCATATCTTGAAAAAGATTATGATTCTGTATAAGATTTCCATGTCTTGAAGAAGATCATGGTTCTTTATAAGATCCCCGTGTTTTGAAGAAGATCATGGTTCTTTATTAGATCCCCATGTTTTTTGTAAGATCAAGGTTCTCTACAAAATCCTTGTATGTTTTTAAAGAAAATCATGGTTTTTTATAATCAAAAAAAAATTGTTATTTTTTTCTTTTCCTTTTCTTTTTTGGATCATTAATTCTTCTGGTCTGGATTTATATGTAGAGATGATCATGATTTTAGAGGTGCAAAAATAAATGAATGGAAGAATGTTGAGCAAAATAATCATTCAAGGCCTTATCATTTCCAGGTTTTCAACACAAGTAGTCAAGCAAAGAATTGTTTGACTTGATCTAAGTTCACATATCTGGGGAAGTCTTCCCCGTCCATATTTTCTAATAGTAATGTCCCACCGGACAACTTCCATTTGACAATGAAAAGTCCTTCATATTTGGTCAAGGTTGCCCCTGCAGTGCCTATTCATGTGGAAGGACCTTTTTGAGAACCAAGTGTCCTTCAACATCCCTGGGTCTAACCCTTTTATTGAAAGTCATTGCCATGTGCCTCTGATATGCATGTTCGTTGCTCATTGTCTATGGTCTCTTCTCATCAATAAGGTTCAGTTGATCATGCCAGGCCTGTGCCCAATCTGATTCTAGAATCTGTGCCTCAGCTAAGATTCAAAGACTTATAATTTCAACTTTAATTGGCAAGAGTGATTCCATGCCATAGACCAATGAATGTGGGGTTGTCCCTGTCGAAGTATAGATGGATGTCCTATAAGCCATACATGCATAGGACAACATTCATGCCAGTTGGAGTGATTAGTAGTCATTTTCTGTAAGATCTTTTTAAGGTTCTTGTTGGCTGCTTTCACTGCTTCATTCATCTGCGGTCTGTATAGGGAAGAGTAATGATGGCGAATCTTGAACTTTTTGCAAAGTAGTTCAAGGTCCTTTCCTACAAAATTAGTTGCATTGTTAGTGATGATTTTGCTGGGAACACCATATTGGCAAATGATTTCTCTTCGTATGAATTTGGTTGTGTTCTTCATTATGACTATTAATAGAGATACAACCTCGACCCATTTAGTAAAATAGTCAATAGCCACAATGATATACAGATGTCCGTTGGCTGCCTTCCGAGGCATCGGCCCTATTACACCAATTCCCCACATGGAGAATGGCCAAGGAGTAGTTAGGTTATGCAGTTCGAAAGTTGGTGCTTTGATGATATTGGCATAAGATTAGCAAGTGTGGCACTTCTTTACATGTTTGCAATAGTCTATCTCCATTGTTGACTAGTAATAACCCAATCTAAGAATTTTTTTAGCAAGCATGAGCCCATTCATGTGTGGGCCGTACTCTCCACCGTGAATATCTTTAATGATAGTAGAGGCCTCAGCTTCATCTACGCATCTCAGAAAGACATGATTAGGGGACTTCTTGTAAAGGGTCCCACCATGTAAAACAAATTGAGCTGCTAATCTTCGCAAAACACGTTGGTCATTCTTGGAAATCATAGAGGGTAGATTCTGGTCTTCAAGATAATTCTTTATGTCGAGGAACCACGGTTCCCTGTTTAAATCAATGGTTGCAACTTGAAGATGATAAGCCGACTCAACTCTCTGCTTAAACTCAATCGACTTCATCTATACCCCTTAAGGGATGTCAATCATTGAAGCTAGTGTAGCCAAAGCATCTACAAAGTTATTTCTCCTCCTACCAATGTAGTCGAAAGTTAAGTACTCAAATCTCTTGGAAAGAATCTGTAGACATTCATGGTAGTCCAAGAACTTCTCCTCTTGGATGAACCAATCTCTAGCTGCTTGAAAGATGACAAGTGCAGAATCTCTATAACTTCTAGCTCGACAATGCCTAAGTCAATGGCTACTTTCAAACCAATGATACAAGCTTCATACTTTGCTATATTGTTGGTGCATGGAAAGCACAGTCTTACAGCAATTGAAATGAGGGAGCCTATAGGGGAAATGAGCACGGCTCCAACTCTACAACCTAACTGATTGACAGCTCCATCGAAACACACCTTTCATTTATCAATCTTATTCAATTCGACCTCAACATAAAGTATATGCTCATCGGGGAAGTCAAATTTAAAGAGGAGGGCTCGTCTACTGGTCCATCTGCTAAAAAGTTGGTTATAGCTGGCCCCTTGATAGCCTTCTGCGAGACATAAGTGATATCAAATTTGAATAGCATCGTGAGCCATCAAGCAATCCTTATTGTGGTTGTGGATTTCTCAAATAGATAATGGGATTTACCTAAGAAATCAGGAATACTTTATATGAAAGGAAGTAATGCCGAAGTCTATTGGTAACATAGACCAAAGCAAGGTAGGTCTTCACGAGAGGCTGTATCTGATTTCATAGTCCATGAAACGTTTTCTCAAATAATAAATGGCATGCTCTTTATTTCATGTCTTGTCATGCTATCCCAGTACACATCCCATGGAGCTATCGTGCATCCTTCTTTGTGCAAGGTAAGGCATTCCAATGATTGTCTTGGCCTTAGTAAGGTCGATTTCTATGCATCTCTCGCTGCTGATGAAAGCTAACAACTTTTTATGCGAGGCCCTAAATACGCACTTGTTTGGGTTCAGCTTCAACCTATACTTCCTCAAGCGGGCAAACAGTTTTTGTAGGTGTTTTAGATGATCCTCCTGATGATGGGACTTAATAATCATATCGTCCACATAGACTTCCATCTCTTGATTAATCATGTCATGAAAAAAGGCAGTCATGTTGATATGTTGCCACTACATTCTTGGGACCGAAAGGCATAACTTTGTAGCAAAATATACCCCAAGGGGTAGTAAAAGTAATCTTCTCATGGTCTTCTTCGGACATCTTGATCTGGTTGTAGCTCGAGAACCTGTCCATGAAGGACATCATCTCATGTCCCACAATACTATCAATGAACACATCAATGTGGGGTAGAGGGAAATCATCTTTGGTACTAGCCTTGTTTAGGTCTCTATAATCAATGCACATTCAGACCTTGTCTTCCTTCTTGGGTACAGGGACAATATTGGCTAACTAGTGGGGATATTAGGTAGACAAAAGCAAACCAGTGTCAAGTTGTTTTTATATTTCTTCTTTAAGGGCTAGGGACCATTCTGGTTATAGACACCTAGGCTTTTGTTTGATGGGATGGATATCTGGGTTATTGGGAAGCTTATGGGTGACAAGGTCTGTGTCCAAGCCAGGCATGTTTGCATAGGTCCAAGCAAAGATGTCTATGTACTCTCAAAGTAAATTTAACTAGGCATGTCCCATATCTGAAGTGCTAGGGATCCCAATTGTACTATTCTACGTGCAGCTTCAGACCTAAGATTGATCTCTTGGAGGTCATCTACTGTTGAAAGATTTTGGTTTTTTTGTCGTTCAAAAGCATCAATCACCTCTTTTGGCATCATTTCCTCATCTTTCCATTCTTCTTGTTCTTGTTCTTGTTCTTGTTTTAAAAAGAAAAGTTTTTAGTATGACTTTACAAGAAAAAGGTATCAAATATCCAAAGAGCAACTAGACTTAGAGTCATACTCCAAGCTGCCTACGTACCCTGATACAATTGCATTGATCGCATGTTAAGCAAAGTTGGTCAGTTGGGATCAAGTCGCACGTAGTTCTAGTTTTAAGGGGTTGACTAAATTTGATTTTTTTAAAAGCAACTAAGCCTAAATTTACTTCTCAGGTTTCCTACATGCTTGACTTTTAAACATAAGTACTTTTGAAAACATTGGTCTGTCAAGATCAAGCCACATGTAGTTCTTTGATTAAAAGGATAAAGAAACAAAAAAGAAAAGGTTTATTCAAAAATGACTGAACCTAAAGCTGTGTCTCGAGCTGCCTACATACCCCTTACAATTGCATTGGTCAAATGCTTTGACAGTGTGAGTCGGTAGGGATCAAGTCCTACATAGTTCCTATTATAGGGTGGAAGTTCAAAAAAGACTAAAACATTTGAAAAAAAAACAAGCAACAACAAGATGAGATAAGTCGATTCTTCTATCTTCTTTCTCAATCAATCAATCACCTAGTACTCCACTACAGTTAGGTTGGCTAGTCTGATCTGGTCTCTAGCATCTACAAGCACCCATGTCTGGCTTGTTGACTTGGTTAGGGTCAAGCTCGTCTAATTCTAACTCTCCACTTGTAATGATTGATTGCAGCGCTTTCATGATGTCTCTAATGAGAGAGAGTAAACTTAGGAGAGCTATGTTGTCCTTCTTATGTTTTAAAGTGTTCGGGGTTGAACTTTCCTTGATCTTAGGGATGGATAGCTTAGAATTGAAAACAGTGGGTTGAGGAGCAACCTCAAGAGGATAAGTCAAGAAATGACTGATGTTTGAAGGAGGGATAACAATTGGTTCAAATCGAGCACATTTCATACTAGTTTCTGGTGGTACCAGCAAGAAGACTGGAGTTTGTGTCTCTATAGGCAAGGTGATGCATGTCCTCATGGATGAGGTTAGTAGTTTGGAAATGGAGGCAGAGTGTTGGGGGGCTTGTGACTGACTCTCTTCTACTTTCTGCCCCGCTTGAATTGTTGCTTCAATAAAGGTTTGAACCCTAGGCCAACCTTGAATTGTTGCTTCAAACTGGTATAAGGTGTAGGTTTTCGGGGCTTATAAGTTCTATACTTCTAGTACCTTCTGGCCTATCATAGTAATCACATATGTGTCTACTAGTATAGTGACGACCTCGTCATCGATGATGAACTTGTTATTTTGGTGAAGAAAGGATGGGATGGCACCTATTTGGTGGATCCACGGTCTTCCTAACAACATTGTGAAGGAGGATGATATGCTCAATATTTGAAATTGAACTTGGAACACTCTCCCTTCTATCAATAGGGGAATTTCTATTTTTCCTTGGCCATGACTAACTGAGTTTTTGAAAGCCCTTATGTCATAGGAGTTAGGTCTCACATTTTCTTAGGAAATTCTCAAAGTGTCCAATGTGTCCCGTGTACAGATGTTCAGGTTAAACCCATTGTCTACCAATATCAAGGGGATACACATGTTAGAGTGATAGGCTGTGACGTATATTGCTCGGTTGTGCACAGTGTCACTTTTAGGAATCTCATCCTTAAAAAATGTTATGACTCATGGCATTGATACTCTAACCACCATGTGCTCAAGCCTGTCTGGTGTGATTGATGCATCCACAAAGAACTTTCAGAATATGCCCAGAAATCTCTCTATATGCATCTCGGATGTCAACAACAGACCCAGGATTGAAACTTGTGTTGGTGTCTTGGATAACTATTCTATCAAGAATAGATGATACTTTTGTATAGTAGCTTAGAAAATTGTGTTCTCTTTCCTCTCTTTTTCTTCTCTGACTCTCCTCTGAGCCTCTGTTTCAGTGTCTTCCTCTGTCATCTTCTCCTTTTCCTTCCCATTAAGGTATAGATAGGTAACTAGTTTGAAGACTCTGTCTGATTGGGTGATGAAGGTTGTGAGTTCTTCAAACTCTTCTTCTATCAGCTTAGGATCTACTACCTCCCAGACCAAATAGCTCAAGGGGACCCGGTTCAGCAAATATTGTATCCTAGTTGGTGGGATGTTGATGATTTGGTATGGGGATGAAATGTCAGTGAGTTGGGAATACAGTGTTGGTGGAGAAATGATATGAGGGGGTAAGGATGGATCAAAGCTTGTTGAACCTTCTTTGAAGGTAGTCATCTCCATGTCAAGGGGGAGGACTGTGACTGGGTTATTTGGTGAAAGATCTCACATATGTACAAGCAAATGCTCATATTCAGGAGGGGAGATCAATAGAGGGGAGTATTCATTGAGGGCTAGTACCTGATTGAAGTCAGGTAGGAGAATCATCTTCTTAGGCTCTATGAGTTTGGTGATGAAACTCGAAGGATTAAACTGTGTGCTGGTGAGACCTATCATGTTGACCCCTTTTGGTGGTTGGTGGTCAGGGAGTGGGTTTTGGATGATGTTTAAGTTTAGTGGAGGGTTTATAGGTGTGGAGTCAAATGACACCTTTTCCTCATCGATCAAGTCTTGTATATCATGCCTTAAACGGAAGCACCTGTCAATGGTATGCCCCGGGGATTGATGGTATTCACATTAGTCTACTAGGTTATAGAAATGGGGCAAGAGGTTTGGTGGAGGTCTTCAATCCAACAATTGTAATAACCTCTTTTTCGGGGTAATCCATGGTGTACTTATAGGAATAGGGTAACAGGGTGAACTTCTTTTTCTTTCTTTCTTATCTGGTTGTACCAGGATATCTTAGCTGCTAATACTGTTGTGTTTGAGGGGGAACAATGTTCATGGTTGTGGGGTAGCTCTAAGTCATCTATAGTTGAGGCAGAGCATAACCACTGCTC
>JAOXJP010102232.1:0-14357 GCA_025762735.1 Platanus orientalis | reverse complement strand
TCATATTATATACATGTGATGATGAACTAAAATATTTTATTATAAATGTCAAACAAATAAAATAACATAAATAGTATTTATGATGGCTTTGTCAGGACACCTATTCTAACAATAACTACTTTCTGGCCGATGATGCAAGCTTTATATTTGGCTATATTGTTGGTGTACAGAAAGTGTTGTCTTGTTGTAGTTGGAATAAGGATACCTATAAGGGAGATGAGTACAACTCTAATCCCACAACCTAACTGATTGACTACTCTATCGAAGCACATTTTTCATTTGACAATCTTGCTCAATTCGACTTCAACACAAAGTATGTGTTCATCTGGGAAGTCAAACTTTAAGGATGAGGGTTCATCTGTTGTCCCATCTACTAAGAAGTCGGCTATAGCTTGCCCCTTGATGGACTTCTGTGAGACATAGGTGATGTCGAATTCAGATAGCATCATGAGCCATCGAGCAGTCCTTCTTGTGGTTGTAGGTTTCTCGAATAGTTACTTGATGGGATTTATCCAAGAAATTAGAAATATTTTATATGAAAGGAAGTAGTGCTAAAGTCTCTTGGTGACATAAACAAGAGTGATGCAAGTCTTCTCAAGAGGTGTGTATCTGGTTTTATAGTCAACAAAATGCTTGCTCAGGTAGTAAATGGTCTGTTCTTTCTTTATTGTCTTATCATGTTAACCTTATACGCATCCAATAGAATAATCTTGTATTGTTGGGTACAAAATCAGCAGGCGATCTGGCTTTGGAGAAATCAATATGGGCAAGCATAGCAGATACTTCTTAATCTTGTCAGAGGCAACCTGGTAATCATTGTTCCATTAGGTTGGAATGTTCTTCTTTAGTAATTTGAACAAAGGCTCATAAATGGGAGTGAGTTGTGCAATGAAGCGATTGATGTACTGAATTTGACCCAAGAAGCTATGTACATCCTTCTCTGTGTAAGATGTAGGCATTCCAATGATAGCTTTAGCCTTGGAGGGGTCAACTTCTATGTCTATTTCACTGATGATGAAGCCCAACAATTTTCCATCGGAGGCTTTGAAAATTTACTTATTCAAGTTTAGCTTCAGTCTATATTTCCTCAGATGGACAAATAGCTTTTGTAGATGCTTCAGATGGTCTTGTTTGTGACAAGACTTGACAATCATGTCATCAATATAGACTTCCATCTCTTTATTGATTATGTCATGAAAGAGGGCAGTCATGGCCCACTGATATGTTGCCCCTGCGATCTTGAGACCGAAGGGTATGACTTTGTAGCAGAATATGCCACAAGGAGTAGTGAAGACAGTCTTCTTTTGACATATTGATTTGATTGTAGCCTGAGAACCTGTCCATAAAAGACATCATCTCATGTCCAATGGTACTGTCAATGAGCACATCAATGTGGGGTAAAGGAAAATCATCTTTAGGACTAGCTTAGTTCAGGTATTTGTAATCAATGCACATTCGAACCTTGCCATCTTTCTTGGGTATAGGGACGATGTTGGCTAACCATTGAGGATATTGGATAGACAAAAGAAAGCTAACGTCTAGTTTTTATATTTCTTCTTTGAGGGCTAGGGACCATTCTGGTTGTAGACCCCTAGGCTTTTGTTTGATGGGATGTGTCACGCCTCGAAACCCATACCAGTATGGCCATGAATTTCTACACGTGACATTAACACTTTTCATTTCACTTTACATTTAGTCATTCTTAACCTATTCGTATTTTTTTTTCTTCCTTTACATTCATACATAGCGGAATAATTCATTAATCACTTTCCAATGGACAAATATTAATCACGTTCTCATTCAATTAAATAAATAGTCTGACACATCTAAATCCACAAACTAAACTCAAATAATAAACTCCCTAACTTATTACATCCTTTGAAATTTAAATTGAAATAACTGAACTAAAATAAATAGTCTCTAATCTAGATAACTAAAAATAAACAAGTGTCCAGTCACTAGCTCACTCTATTTAGAACTGTTACTCCATAATCTCCTCATCATCTATTGTGTCAGATTGGGAAAAATTAGACAAACTTAGCAAGAAAATAGTAAACAATGGAAATAGTGGATCAAGTCTTAGCATGATTTTAGAAACTAAATAGATAGTTTTCTATTTATAATTCAATATGTATGACAGTTCATAAATCAATATTGTATTGTTAAACATTTAATAATGTTACAGTTTCATGTACAAAATGAAAATCAGTGATAAACATATACTTTTACATTAATGGAACGGAATTGAATAGATCAGATCATATTTCATTTCATAGTCAGTACAATACATAACATAACATATATCTGCTATTAAGCCAAAACATATAACAATTCGCAGCATTTAAACCCAACTGAGAAGGGTCTAGTTCATAACATTTAAATCCAGCTAAGAAGGGTCTAGTTTGCAGCATTTATACCCAGCTGAGAAGGGTTATTACTACCTCCTATGTGGCAAGCAGTAAGGATCCATAACAGTTCGTACCGATTATACCTAGGTGAGAAGGGTTCCATCAATAATTCCCCTTGATGGGCAAGATGGTTTTCTAATAGTACATATCATTCTCTTGCAGCTTCAATCAATTCATATAGTTCATAGAAGTAACGTATAACAATTATTTATATTAACTAATTCAAACTAACATATATAAGAGCATGCTTGATCCAACTAGGCACAATCTATAGAACATATTTTCAAAGCAGATCAAATCTATCTAGAACAATACTTCTGAGAATCTCTAATGGTTAGGTGTAAAAATCAACATCTTTCTTTATAAAATAACATTTAAGGTCACTAAGAATAAATCACATTTTAAACATATAGCTTCTTACAAATTAATAGATCATTACTTGTAGGAATTATTTAGAAGATCAACATTCTTATAATAACTTTTACAATCTTCAAGAACAAACTATATTTTAAAACTCTTGATTTTTCATCTAAAAACATAGTTTTACATGTACTATCAATACAAAACGGATTTAAATGGATGATATAACTATTTAAAATTATATAAACTTGAAGACCATTTACTTTTATATCATGTTTTTGTAAAAGTATTTTATTTCTTTCAAAACCTTGTTTTAGAACCTTAGGCAAAACCAAAATCAATGAAAACGATTCAAATTTAGTTAATAAACTAGGTTTAATCTCTTCAAAATGGAGTAGTAGAGATCTAAGAACCTAGGAATTCAAAACAAAACAATAGTTTAATGCTTTTTTTACCTCTTGGTGTGCAAAAACATTCATCAGCTTCAAGTTCTTAAAAAATCTTTCAAAACCTAGTTTTCTTCCTTATTCTTCCTCATTTCTTTGTTCTTAAGGTTTCTATATCAAATTAGGTCAATTTCTATTCATTATATAGAACTCCCAAGAGTCTTAGGTGAAGTAGAACCCTAATTTGGATCAAAATTGAAAGTTTCTAAACTTAAAAATTCAATCCTTGTAAAATCGGATCGATCTGTGTCAAAATCGGATCGATCCGGGTCAAAATCGGATCGATCTAGCATATTTTGGACCACTTTTCACATAAACTCTAAGATGCCGGATCGATCTGCTAAAAACTGGATCCATCCGGTCGGATCGATCTAGATGGCTTTTTCAAATTCGATCCCTTTACACTAAAATGCCTATAACTCTTAGAAAACTCAGAATCGATCGTTGTTTATTGTGCTGGAAACTAGACTTCAAGACCTTTCCAACAAGGTATAGATCATCCTCTAATTTATACTGGATTCATGTCAGTAGGCCCCAAAAATTACCCTAAATCTATAGACCTGTCAACACTGACACATTTTTGGAAAATGTGTAAAACTCTAGACTTCCGTGACTATTTAAAGGTATAAGTTTCAATCATAAATTCTTTCTATATTTTTGTTGGTACTTTTCTAAAGTTGTGTCGATGATCAGATTAACATATGTGCATTTAAATGGTCATATGTATGTACAGAACTTAAGTGACATGTGCTAGCATTCTAAATGTGACACGTGTATAGTAATATGTGCGTCATTGGGTGGGGTGTTACAGGATGAATATTAGAGTTAGTGAGAAGCTTGTGGGTGACAAGGTCTGTGTCCAGACTAGGCATGTCTACATAGGTCCATGCAAAGATGTCTATATACTCTCGAAGTAAATGTAATAGGGTATGCCCCAGATCTGAAGTGTTGGGGGTCCTAATTTTCATAATTCTGGGTAATGCTTCTGACCCAAAATTGATCTCTTGGAGGTTGTCTACCGATGAAAGATTTCAATTTTCTTGGCGTTCAAAGGCATCAATCACCTTTTTTGGCATTATTTTTCCTCATCATTCAATTCTTCTTGTTCCTATTTTTGAAAAGAAAGCTATTAGTATAAATTTACATGAAAATGATATTTAATACCTAAGGAGCAACTAGGCTTGGAATTAGACTCTAAGTTGCCTACATACCTGATGTTTGCATTGATTACAAACTTAGTAAAGTTTGCTCAGTTGGGATCAAGTCGTGTGTAGTTCTAATCTTAAGGGGTGGACTAAATTATTTTTTTTGAAAAGCAACTAAGCCTGAAGTTACTTCTCAGGTTGCTTACATGACTTTAAGCATAAGTTCTTTTGAAAACATTAGTCTGTCAAGATCAAGCCGCACGTAGTTCTTTGACTATAAGGGTGAAGAAAGCAGAAAAAAGTTTTTTCATAAAATGACTAGACCTGAAGCTATGTCTCAGGTTGCCCACGTACCCTTTACAAGTGCATTGGTCGAATGCTTTGGATAATATGAGTTAATAAAGAACAAGTCTATGTAGTTCTTTTATAAAATGGTGAAAAGAAAAGACTAAAAACTTTTAGAAATCATAAAACAAAAGTGGAATAAGTCTGCTTTTCTAGACTTCTTTCCTTAATCAATCATCTAGTCCTCTACTATAATTGCATTGGCTTATCTAATTTGCTCTATAGCATCTACGGGCACCCATGTTTCTAGCATGTTGATCTAGTCAAGGTTAAGATCGTCTAAATCTAACTCTCCACTTGTAATAACTGATTATAGTGCTTCCATTATGTCAATAGGGAGAGAGAGTAGACTCTAGGTTGTCCTCCTTGTAATATGAGGTGTTGGGGTTTGAACTTTCCCCAACCTTAGGGACAGATGGCTTAAAGTTGAACATATGGGTATGAGGAACAACCTCAAGATGGTAAGCAAAGTGATGACTGATGTTGGGAGGGGAGATAACAATTGGTTCTGTTGGCGCATATTCCATGCTAAATTTAGGTGGTACTGATAGGGTTATTTGAGCTTGTAGTGTAGTTGGCAAAGTGATGCATGTTTCAGGTAGTTCATAAGTAGATGCCAAGTGTTGTGCAGCCTTGTGGTTGAATTTCGTTTTCTTGTTCTTCTTGAACTGATGCTTGATCGAAGGTTTGAACCCTAGGTTTGCTTTGTATGGCACTCTGATGGATTTTATGAGGTTCTTTTTTCCTTGAAAAAACTTTCCCAGACCCTTGTTCGGATCGAATTTTATCTTGACCATCATGTGGAACTTTAGTGGAAGTGTTTCAGCCTTCCTCTTCAAGTCTATTCCCTCTCTTTCTGTATGTACAACCACAAATTGGTACGAGGTGAACGTATTTGGAGCTTGCAAGTTTCAAACTCCCAATATCTTTTGTCCTATCATTGTAATTACATATGTATCTACTAGTATTGTGATAACCCGTCATCGATGATAAACTTCACTTTTTAGAGAGTAGATGGGACAGTGCCTGCCTGGTGAATCCACAGTCTTCCCAACAACATTATGAAAAAGGATAGTATGCTTACTACTTAGAACATTCTCCCTTTTATCACTAGGGGAATGTATACTTCTCCTTGGCTGTGACTAACTGAGTTGTCGAAGGCCCTTATGTCACATAGGTTGGGTTTCACACAATCTGAGGGGACTCCTAGTGTGTTCAAGGTATCCTTTGTGTGAATGTTTAAGGTCGACCCATTGTCTACCAAACTTAGAGGGATACACATGTTAGAGTGTTGGGTTGTGATGTAGATGGTTCGGTTGTGTATAGTATCACTCTCGGGGATCTCTTCCTCTGAAAATGTTATGACTCGTGGCATTGATACTCTAGCCACCATATTTTCTAACCTGTCTAGTGTAATCGAGGTGTCCATGAAGGACTTTTTGAATATGCTCAAAAACCTTTCTTTGTGCTACTTAGATGTCAACAAAAGGCTCAAAATTGAAACTTGTGCTAGCATCTTGAATAATTGCTCGATCAAGAACAGGTGAGACTTTCAAATAGTTGCTTCAAAAATGTCATTTTCTCTCATTTTCTCTTCCTCACTTGTTTTATACCTCTATTTCAACTTCTTCCTCTATCATCTTTTCTTCCCTTTCCCTTTCGGGTACAGATATGTGACTAGATTAGAAACTCTGCCTGACCTGGTGATGAAGGCAGTGAGCTCTTCCAACTCATTTTTTGATAGCTCGGGATCTACTACTTCCCCAACTAGATAGCCCAAAGGGACTCAATTCAACAAGTGTTGTATTCTGGTAGGTGGGGGATGTTAATGACTTGGTATGTGGATGGAAGGTCGGTGATTTGTGCATATAGTGATGGTAGTGGGATGATATGGGGTGATGAGAATGGGTCATGGGTTGTTGAACCTTCTTTAAACATATCTATGTTAGGAGGAAGGACCATTACTGGGCTATCTAGGGTCATATCCCATATATGTGCGAGCAAATACTCATATTTAGGAGAGGGAATAGGCGAAGGGGGGTGTTCATTCAGAGTGGATACTTAATTAGTGTCGGGTAAGAAGATGACTTTCTTAGGTTCTGAAATCTTGGTGATGAAACTAAAGGGGTTGAACTAGGTGCTGGTGAGACTGATCATGTTGACCTCTTTGGGTGATTGATGGTTGGGAAGTGGATTCTAGATGATGTTTATATTTGGTAGAGGATTTATGGGTGTGGGGTCAAATGATACCTTACCCTCATCAATCAAGTCTTTTATGTCATGTTTCGGGTAGAAGCACCTATCGAGGGTATGTCCTGGAGATTGGTGGTATTTGTAGTGTTCCGCTACATTGTAGGGGTAGGGCAAAGGGTAAGGTGGAGGTCTCAGGTCAATCAGTTGCAGCAACCTCTTTTTGACAAGCTAATCCATTATATACTTATAGGAATATGGTAATGGAGTGAATTTTAGCTTTTTCTTCTCTTCTCCAGGTGCACCCAGGTATCCTGGCTAGTATGATTGATGTGTTTGAGGAGGAACAATATTCATGGTTGCAGGGTAACTTGGAGTTAGTTCCGGCTGAGATAGAACATGACCATTGTTCTAACTGGGCCGAGGGACCTCAATGGCCTGAACCAAGTTAGCTTTTGGTTTGATGATGGCTGCTTTTTTTAGAGTGGCTCTGGTGGTATTGACGAGGGTAAGAGGTGCATCCTGTACTAAACTTGCCCTGATGGCCAACTCTACCTTTGCGACTTTGTCAATGACACCAACAAAGTTGCTCTATGAGGCGGTTAAGAGCATCAGCCTGTAGGTGGGACCAAATGTTCTTAGAAAAGTGGATATCATGTCCTCAGACATCGGATGTTTTAGGTTGGAGGTTCTCATCTCCACCTATACGTGAAGTCCTTGATATTCTCCCTTGTGACGGGTCTCATTCCTTCTACCTCTTCTCTGGTTGGTAGCATCTCAAGATTGAATCTGTAGTGGTTGAGGAACGACCGCATCAGGGCCCTCCATGTGCTGATGTTGCTCTTTTTTTTTGGCTTGCCAACCATTTCCTTACATTTTTCTCCAAACTCTGGCCAAACATTTACACTAAGATACGCTCATCATGTCCCCACTAGAACATAGTGTTGTAGTATATGCGAAGGTGCATCCTAGGGTAGGTAGTACCATCATACTTCTTGACATTCGACATTTGGAAGTTTTGTAGTAATACACCCCTAGGGTGGATATAGAGATCTTCAAAGTCCATAGAGATGGGGAACTACCCCCTTTCATCAACTCTACTTATGCCACGAGTTTGGCCAACTTCGCACTGGTCTCATCAATTTTGGGAGGGGTATCTACCTCCTTTCCATTCTTACTCGATACCGATGATCCATACTACTCCTCTAAGTCAAAGAGGGAACGGTGTTCATGCTACATTTGCGTGGTGGTCTAAAGTGGGGCTATGACATAGATGGGGCCCTATGTGTAGGACTAACTGAAAGGTGAAGTCTGCTCAACAGTACTTACAGATGGTGGCTCAAAAACTGTACCTCAGCCATGAGGCCCTCCTTGCTTCAGTAAATACTCAAACATTAGATTCTTAAACTCAGTGAGTGTAGGAATTCGGGGATGCTCATGGGTATCTAGTTGGCTGTGGGGTGGTGTAGAGGAAGAATACCCAGGTATAGGGGTGGCATCCAACCATGCCGATACATGAAGTCTCCCATGACTCACTCTACCTTGGATTTGTACATGTCCGAGAGGATGTCTTCAGGACCCGTCCTGATAGGAGGTGGGTTTCCAAAAGATACCTCTAGATGGGTAAGAGGTGTAGCGCATGCTGTAGGTGGATGCTTCAACTTTTCGGCCATGACTTCAATAAGTTGCACCTTCTTCTTCTGCAGTCGAGTCTTTAGGGGAGCTATGATAGTTTGTTTAACTGTATTTTGAAAGAAATGAATTATTTGTTATTATCTTTACATGATTCATTTTTTACATTCATTTATATTTGGTAGCCAAATACTTCTACAAGTGCATATATCATACAAGTGAATTCATGTCCTTTAAGTAACTATAAGTTTTTTGGAAACAAAACTTTGTACATATATATTGGGAAATAGTTACAAAAAGAGGGGGTACTTTCTCCAACACATCGGAAAAGAAAGCATAAAAAGTAATCTAAAGATCAGGCGCTACTAAAGGTGATGGTCGAGGTGGCATTGATTCGTAGCCCAAAGAGAAGATCTATTTTCTTAACTCGTGAACCCATGATAAAGACTATGTTGTTGCTACGCCTCATCTCGACTCCCAAATACTCATGGAAAGTTCTACTGTCATTGAGCTCACTTTTTGAGGAGTGAATGAGCTTGGATTGTCTCATTCCAATATTGGGTACAATCACGTGACCTCGGCCTCTATATGCAAATGTGCATCAGCTTCTATGGCAGCCTTGGTTTGGGCATGTGAGGCCCGCTTTTCAGCTAAGTCTAACAATGCTTGCTTGTACTCTGCCTGAGTGTGAGAAAGTTCTGTGTGTGAAGAAGATGATTCTCTGTATGGCCTCTTGTTTGAAGAAGGGGATGTTGCAGGGGTATTGGGCTGTATGAGAGGCTTGTGAAGATGCCAATGCTCATACGATGATGTCATGGCTTGTGCTTTTGAAGAAATTAGATGTGAATGCCAAGCAACTTTGGTATGTGAGTTTTCCCATAAGGTAGTCAGTATAGACCTTGTGTGAGTAGATGTATGATGGTTAAGCTTGAAAATGCCTTCGAAGACCATAGGGAAATAAAAAAAGATCTTGTCTGATGGCAAATTATCGAAGGACCCATATGGGTACATAAGGGGTGCTCTGGAAAACTCCTGTGATAATCATGTATGTGCAATCCTTGCTTGTCAGAAGTGGGTAGCATGCTTTATGCCACTTGACTCGCCAAGTGATTTGTTTAAGAAGCACAATAGATAGTAGCCTCTAATAACCAAATGTTGTAGCTTTGGTCGGCAAAGGTCGGTTGTTGACTACGCTGGAGTTAGATTACGAGACACATAAGTTGGAAAAGATGAAAGGATAGTCATATGTTCCCGTAACCAAGTCTGTAGGAAAGCCGGGTAACCAACCTTGATGATGTTGGGCATAATGAGAGAGACTAGAAATAGTCTCAAATATGATCATGGGTGCAAGAATCTTCTTCTGTAAATGTTGCCCCAAGATATTAAGTAGGATGTCGTTGATATGATGATGGCTATGTGATAGAAAGAGCTGCCCTAGGAAAACCAATGTGAATGCTTTGAGCTTGATTGAGTTTGCAAAATAACCAATTTTCTTCTAACTTTTTTCCAATAAGAGGTTGAAAGGGTAGTGCACATATTCTCCTATAGCTTCCTTGGGCAGGGAGGCTTTAGAGATGTCTACTGGATGGAAGCCTTTGAGATAGCTAGGCTTGTGAGTCAGGATTATAGTGCCGATGCCGAGACAATGTTCCCAATCTAGGAAGGGTTCGAGCTCCTCAACAGTGGGTCTAAGCTCTTGTTCTCCGAAGTGGAAAATCATAGATGACGGGTCCCAAAATGAAATGGCTGCCTCTAATAGTGGTCAATCCAAATTGATTTATGCTAAAGTCAATATTGCCCCAAGCCTACTGTAATTCTTCCAAATTTCCCTTTCCTTGGGGAGAAGGGTAATTAGGTTATTTGCAAATTTTATAGAGATGGTGGAGTATGCATCAAATTGTATAGGTCTATGATTAATATGTGTAGGCATAAACATGAACAAAGGGTTAAGAATGTCATTTTACAGTTGAAAGCAAAATTATGTAGAAATTCAGTCTAATGCTTGAATTTTGTGTCAATCCCTGAATTTAATTGAATTAAAATTCAAGCGTTGAGGACAAGATTAGATGTTAGAACAATTACAGGTGAAAAATGGTTAATGCCTAAATTTGGTGTTAATGCTGAATTTAATTGAATTAAAATTTAGGCATTGGTAACACAATTGGGTGTTGAGAGCAGTTACAAGTTTTTTAAGTGGCCCGCGAACGTGTTATTGTCTTTTGTGCTTTTGTTTTCCATTTTTAGTTATAGACGAGGGAGAGAGGTTGAGGCATCTTCTTCTTTCTTTTCTTTTCTAAATTTTGCAAAGAATCCATCACATTCCATCAATCATGAGTTAAGGAGGGTCAAGCCGACATTTTCCACTTCTCTTTACACAAGAGAAGGCACTTTGGAAGCATCTGATGGCTAATGAGGTAAGTTTTATTTGTTAATTTCCTATTCATTTTCATTTTTGTGAGTTTTTAAGTGTTTTTAAAAACTTTGTTTACGATTGCATGTATTCTCTTGATTTTTACAAACTTGGTTAGATTTCTTTGAATTTTTTAGGTTTAAAATGATTTAAAAGAAATTAATTTTCTTTGATTTTCATTTTAGTATAATTTCAATGAGTTTTTATAGAGGTTCTTTTAATTTTTAGGTTTTTCAACGCCTGAAAGTAATATCCCTAAATTACAAGCATAACGCCTAAATTTTCATCATTTTAAAAATCAAGTGTTGGCCTAAAAAATAGTCATAGGTAAAAAATCAAGCATTAGGCAAAAAAATTCAGGCGTTAGGCCTGAGACCCAGACCTGCAACTTTTGAATTTTTTGTTTCTTTTAGCTTTCCTTTATTCTTATACATTGTTTTAACATATTTTTCTACATTTATCTATATAGGCTCAAGGGAGGGTGAAGCGGTATGGCTCTTGGTCTAGAGTCAAGGCACTATGGGGGCAGATGTGCTCTAATGTGCAAGACAAAGTGTGAAACTTAGGATTCAAGCTTGTTCTGAGTCTGCCTGTGCTGAAGGCAAACAAAGCACCAATGATGGCCTTGGCTGAGAGGTGGTCGTCTATTACTTGGACCTTCCACCTTCTGATGGGAGAGATCGGCATGCCTCCCATTGACTTCATATGATGATTGGTCTATTGATGGATGGCACACCTCCACTCACTACTGATGATGCCAATGCGGACTTGGTGGCACACCTCCACTCACTATCGATGGATGTCCTTGCTTCATGGTTCAAGAAGAGCTACATGTGGGCCACCAATGAGTATGCCGGCTGAGATTGACTTCTCCACTTGCACCTTCCTTATTTACATGTTGACATACTCCATTTTTTATGGGAAGATTGACCGGATTTATTTCCATCTACTGCCCTCATTGGAGAATTTGGACACGGTCGGTACTCATAGTTGGGTAGGTCTGGCCTTGGGTGGATGTATGCCAACATGAGTGAGGTTCGACTGGACAGGGCTCTGCCTTCCTGGGCTTGTACTTTCTATAGGAGGTAGCTTGCGTTTACTTTTGTTTATGTTTTTATGTTTTTAACTTGCTTCCTTTCAATTTTTTATTAATCTTTTAGGTTTCTTTCTTTTATAGCTATGGTGTTACGAACATTTTCCACCTTTGGCTCCTGCATAGAGGGGTGATGAGGTGTTTCCTTTCCCTTACATGGAAAGGTGGAAAGTTTCAAACACCCATCACAAAGTCTGCAAATCCATCTTTGTCTTTCGGCAAGACTTAGACCTCTTGACTATTGATCAGGTAAGTACACAATACTTTTTGTTTTATTTGATTGTTTTACTTTGAAAATCATTATCTAACTTCTATTGTGCTTGGTATAGGTTAAGAGGCGTCCATGGACCAGATGGGTCTTGTAGAGGGATGCTGCTCTTGATCAAACCTCAGCTTGGATTTGGTCCAGTCAGAGGATTGTGTTGATAGCCGTTGATGAGATCACCATGTACCTCGGGGAGAGGTGTTGGCATCAAGTCGGAGTGGTAGTGGAGGACTTTGTGGTTCCACATCCACCCCCTTGGATCATTGATACTGAGGATGAGACAGGCATCGACACCTCGAGCTTTCTAGATTGGCTTGAGATTACAGTTAGTGGTGGGCCACTCAGTCTTGTAGGCCTTTAGGTGGCCTCATCGAGCCTTAGGTGAGTTTATTTTATTTTTGCAAAGCTTTTTGTTTTATCTTATTCATTTTATTTTAAAACATTTGATGATGGTTTGGCATTTGTTTAACCTTATCAAGAAGTCGAGGCTCAACCTGCAGATGAACCCGCACACATCCTACTAGGGGAGGAAGAAAGAGGAAAGCTCCTGTAGTTGAGCCTAACTTGGTAGGGGTGATATCGGAGGTGGTGACAGTGACCAACCTCGTGGGCGGAGTTAGCGAGGAGCCATTACCTGATGTGGAACTCCTTGAGGGATGGGTGCCCCTTGTGGGCATCGCAGAATGACTGTGACCCACTTCGGGGTTTTGACACTGAAGCCCAACTGGTCGGGCCTCCCAGGGCTTGGGGTTTTGAGTCACCACTAACTCGGGTTTTTACAGGCAGGGTTAGACGTCTGCCTCCTTTCCAAGGGAATGGAGGATACAGGATTTTTAGGGCTCGGGCTAAGCACTTGAGCCTAGGGTTAACTCTCGTTATTGGTCTGGTTTTCTAGGGATCCGGGTAAGCTGTTTGGTTATAATTGGAGAAGGTGTTAGGCACCCCAATCACCCACCTTTTCAGGGTGGCTCGGCTGACCTAACCATTTGTTTTATCTTCATTATGTAGTGAATAAAAAAAGGAGTTTTAAGAGAGTTTTTGTCAGTATGCCTAATCTCTAGGGCATACACCTAATCTCTAGTATGTTTGATCTCTCACAAAGTGAGAGTTCAGGCGTATGGGTTCAATTGGGTTCCACTTGACCCTTGTTAATTCCAGATGTTGGAGTTCACAGAGAAATTCAATTTTGATAGTTTCATAGGTTTTTTGGTTATTGTGAATATTTAGACACTTGGGGATACCATTTGCAGGTTTTTTTTGATCAGGTACGCCTAAAGTCCACATACGCCTGATCTCTCACAAAGATGGAGATCAAGCGTATTGCCTCAATTGGACCCTTTTTGGGTCTTGCTGATGTGTTAGAGGACTGAGACTATTTTAAGAACATATTTAAGGGCTTAGAGGCTATTTATGGGTTACTGTGAGATTGAGGACAATTTGAAAATTTTCTATTTTGGTACGCCTGAAAGTTTGATATGCCTGATCTCTCACAGGCGTATTATTCCTGTCTCAGAAAACTAGTGACTGTTTTCTGGGTTTTTAGGCATCTTTCCGGGGTCCACTGACCTTGGAATGTTTCAGAGGGGTGAGTAACATCCCCAGAAGGACTTATAAAAATCCCCAGCCCCTAGAGAATGGGTGGAACCCACCTTTGAAATTTTCTAAAATGAAAAACACTGTGCACTCAGCACAAATTATTCAAAAATGTTTGGGTTGTGGGACCCATATCTCCAAATCTAGAGATCAGTTGGGTCTCAAATTTTATAAAGAAGTTAAGGGATTAGTTATGAGTCTTCAATTAAAATTTTAGACCGAGATTCATTTTCTACACAAAGTTATAGCTCAAATAATATGGACAACTATTGTAGTTCAGATTTTGAACATGACATGCACTGAAATATAAAATTCAGTAAAAATAGCAAGAATTGATAAATTAGCTTGAAAAAAATTAATTACATAGCTGAATAAGTTAACTAAACAATGAAATAAATACTTAAACATAAATCATTTTATAAATGGGATCAAAAAATCGTGACAAGTGAATGGCTTTGTAAAATAGTGTA
>JAOXJP010102221.1:0-14358 GCA_025762735.1 Platanus orientalis | reverse complement strand
CTCTCTCTCTCTCTCTCTCTCTCTCTCTCTCTCTCTCTCTCTCTCTCTCTCTCTCTCTCTCTCTCTCTCTCTTAATAGGTTACATTATGTGCTCCCTTCCCTCTCCCCTCTCTCCCAATCGGTTACAATTTTAAAATCGTTCAAACCATTCCCTCTCTCATATCTTCTTTTAAAATCCTACGGGATTTCATGGGTATAATGTCACCTGTGTTTACACATGGCATTCGCTAGTAACAATAATAATAACAATCTTACCCATCATAATAAGATAAGTGGAGCTGAAAAGGTTATATGAATAGTGACATGGTTCAAACTAGAAACCAAAGTTTGACAATGCACAGCCTAAATTTGAATATGTAGCTTTGGTAAATCAAGGATTAGCTTGTTAAGTCAGCCATTATATCTCTTTAAGCCTTATCCTACATGGTTCAAATAGAAAATTCCAACCACAATCTACTAGAATGATCAAAAAGATTTTTTCTTGTCCTTTTTCTTTCATAAGTACAGTGATCCACAAATTAAGACACGGTCAGTTGTAAGTATAGGTAGAAGCTAAGAATATAGAGAATTGATCAATTCCTCTCCAGAAAGCACGCTACAGATACTCAAAAGTTAAACAGCTGATACAGTGATTTAGTCATCCAAAACATGTGAATCAAATAACAGGAACCCAAATATCAATGTTGTAATAAATAAGCCCTTAGCATGTCGGAATAGGAATACCCTCAAGATTGCCCCCTGGCAATTTTAACATAGATAATCAACATACAATGCCCAAACATTACAACATGTACAGCACCTCTTCCTCACTGAATTTATTTTGGCCGCCATTTTACAGTGGCCACTTTCCATTAAAAATATATATATAAAAGAACGGATAGACACTTAAAGAAATGAAACACTTAGGTTAACCAGCAATGCATAACCTCCGATTGTTCGAATATCATTAAAAACAAAGAACGTGAGTAAAAATTACCTGGTCTCTGATCTCCTCCCCGGCTTTTCTAATAAAGAGCGCCTCCGATTCAAGCACCGGAAAATCAACCTCTTCGAATCCAAACAACCGAGAAACCTTCATCGGCAATCAGATTACAATCAATCAAATTGCAACCACAGACTAAATCAAATAAAATGAGGAAACAAGAACTTTACCTCTCTGAAATTATGAAAAAGCCAGCTTCGGAGACGCATATCCTCCGGAGGGAAGTCCCTCGTTCCTTTCGGAGGATTGACGTCGATCTTCTGCAACATTTCAACCACGGGAGGCGACGAGAAACCTCCAGACCGGCCACCGCCACCATTTTCGTGTGAATTCAAGCTCAGAGGTTGAGCTGATGCCGATGCAGATGACGATGAAGATTGCTTTCTAGGGTTTTGAGAGATGGATAGTCTGGGAATGACGAATCTGCGAGTGCGGTTTAATGCGACAGATAAGGATGGGAGAAGGGAAGGGTTTAGGGTTTGAGAAAAGTGTTTGAGAGAGAGGTTTAAGCGGGAGGGAAGGAGAATGGCGGTGGAGGGTTTGAAATAGAGGTTGAGACGCGGGTGAAGGATAAGGAGGGAGCCATTTGCAGGCATGGTGAGAGAGCGTCCGCACTAATAAACACTCCCGCTTACTCCTCGACCTCCCCTTTTTATTTTCTGCGGCAAGCAAGAAACAACGAATTTTCTAAGAGAATGAGTGTCTGTGTTGAGACAGACCTCTATAATAAGCAAGAAACAATTAAAAGACCTTTGGGCCCATGTTTTGTTGGCTGGGGAGCTATCCGCCACCCCACCCACACTCCGGGACGTCCCAATCTCTTGAAAGACCTTTGGCACTTCCAAGTCCCTCCCAAGATAAAAATGTTACTACGTGCTCCGGGCCCTTCCGGTCCTAACGATCCTTCGTCGAGCCTTGCTATATGCCTATAAGCACTCAATGCTCACTTTGCAATCGGCAGGAAGAGAATATCGTCTATTGTTTCTTTACATATCCCACGGCTATGGCAAATGGGCACGCATTTTATCCTCCTTACCCACTTTGTCCTCAAACCCCTCCTCAGCTTCCGATAGGTTGGCAAGTGTCTTGCATGACGTGTCCCTATCCAAACACCTTGTACGGTCTTGACACAGAACAGTGGGATTTGTGTGTTGGGCCATTTGGATACACCACAATAGAAGTTATTTTCAGGAGGCTTTTCGAGGCCGGATTTGGTAAGACAACTTGGAGAGTGGCAAAAGGTGGAATGACATCAGGGGTGATGCATCAGCGCACAAAAAGTGAAATATAATTTTTTTTTTTTTGGGGGGGAGGGGGGAGGGAAGGGGTGTTTTTCACTTTTTGGCACTGATGTGTCAGCCCTAATATCATTCCAACTTTAGCCACTCTCAAAGTTCTAAGTTGTCTTAGCCAATCCGTTTACTATTTTCAGAATTATCTGCCAAACCACTGAGCTATATTATTTTCATTTTTCACAGGTGCTCCAAGTAGTGGGAGGCACTGCCCATTTCGGGTGAGCATCCACCTTCTAACAGTAGTCCACGCCAACGGGGTGTTTTTTGTGATGCTCCCACCACTTCAGACGCTCTCTTTATAAGAGTTGATGCAGCTTTCTCTCCACCATCTCATCACCAGGCGGCAATCACAGCTATTGCATGGTCCCACAACGACAGTGTGGTTGAAGGATCAGGGATCCTTAGAGTGGAGGTCATGACCCCTTTTGTTGTCGAGATGGAGGCCATGTGGCTGGGTCTCCTTTCGGCGAAAAGGCTTCATAGAGCCGAGACGTTTCTATTCAGTGACGCATTGGCCACAGTTAGTTATTATTGTTAACGGACCTTTGGACCAGTGTCTTGGCCTTGTTTTCCATGTTTTTTGTCTTGTAAGGGTCTACTTGTATTTATCCCCCGCCCTCAGTTTGGGCACATCCGGCGTATTGGCAACCAGGCTGTCCGTTGCCTAGCACAAGATACTTTACGGCGAGGGGATCTGAGCCCAAGCTCAATCCGCTGGGTGACAGGCTGACAGCTCCTTCTGAGTCAGGCTTTTCTTCCTAAGCAATGAAATCTTCTTGACCAAAAAATAATTAACCCGTAAAAATTTGAACGGGCAATGTAGTTAAAGTTCTGGTTTTTTCTTTTTTAATATGCAGTTTTAAAAAATGGTCTATGTATCAATTAAATGGTGTGAGCGGAGGAAAGCGAATTCGATATGTAATCCAAAGAGTAAGTAATTGATTTGTAAGTTATCCCATGAGAGGTTGAAATTGTATAAATGTCAAGCAGTTATATTGCATATAATTAATATTTTATGATGGTTATGTTATACATTTGTTGTGTGTACATGTTTAGATGTGTACTTATATATGTATAATTTGGTAAAAAAATTATAAAATTATTGTTTTACAAAAAATATATATTGCTTTGTTAGGTTAATGGTTATGATATTTCTTCTTTGCATTAAAAATCTTAGTTGCAAAGAGTTGTAATGTAAATCTTATATGGTTTTGAGTTAGCAACTCTTAGACAGTTAGTTTGGCCTAACCCATATACGATTAGCCTGTGAAAATTTTCGGACCCACCATTAGAATCCCCCCAGTACATCATTACTTATTTATTACACCCATTCAAATTTATCAAAATCAAATTCTTGTCTGACAACAAATGGAATTTAAGGGAGAGATAGGAAATGTAGATTAAAAAAATAAAAACTAAGAACCAATAAAAGATAAAAATAAAAACTGATGCAATTGAAATCAAAGAAGGTAAATCTAATACTGTGTCCACAAATATATATATATGGGTGTTGTTGATGCGATAATTTGTTAATAATAGAAACTAAAATAAAAAACTTAAACTATCAAAGTATAGGGAATAATAAGTGGGTAAGAGGCACCGAATTCAAAAGATTATGGGGAATGCAATGCTATAAAAAAAAAAAAAAGAGAGAGAGAGAGAGAGTTTAAACAAGCTCTAAGTCTGCCTAAGACGAGATAAAATAATTAGGATTGTGCTCAGACCTAAAATTTAAAAAAAAAAAAAAAAAATTGGGCTCAGGCCTATACACACACACACACACACACACACAATGATAAATCTTATTACTATTTATAATTAAGCCTTTTAACCCTAATAATTGGTATTTTTTAATTTTTATTATCAATAATTATCACCTCTACAACATGCACTTAAATTATTTTCTTAAAAATATTAATATTACCCGTGCAAATTTGCATGGGTTCATTTGCACTTTTCATATGTCCAAATTATTGAAATTATTAGAATATAAATTTATAAAATAATGATATATAAATATATAATTTTAGATAACTAAGAATCTAAGTAAATAATTATAGAATAACATGTTTCTTATGCCCATGCTATTGAAATTATATATATATATATATATATATATATAAGAGACAGCCATATATATGCTCCTTGGTGATCTAAGTGTAAAAACATTCTTCACGACTTAATTTGGATATTAATATGGGAGCCCAATTAGATCACAATCATATCAATGGCCACATTTAGAAGCAAAATTCAATGACTAATTTTTAAATGTATTTCATTTATTCTTTTATTTTTTATTAATCTTATTGAATATTTATTCAATAAGAATTCTTAATCTAAATATTAAAAAAATTACATTCTAAACCACATTACCCATGCAAATTCTCACGGGTTCACTACTAGTAATCTATATATACTAAAGCAAAGGGGGTCCTATGTGGCACCCCTCTACATTTTTTATTTTGAATGTAATATTATTTTAGAGAATGCCATGTGGACAACCCCACCCCCCACGATTCCCTCATTATTTTCTTCTCTATCAATTCCTAAAATCTCTCTCAACTTCCTAATTTTAATCCACCCTCTCATCTCAAACCCACATTCTCTCTCCCTCACTAACTACTTCTCAACATTTCTCTCTCATTCCTATTTCTTCTCACTCACATAGGTCTCACGGGATTTCAACTTGCTTAAAAATATATATACAGGCATAGCTATTTTTTATTTATTTTTAATTCTCTCTGGTCATTGACCCGTGTTTGCACGGCGCATTCACTATAATAAATAACCTAATCCATTTTAGAGCAATTGGTGCTAATGTGGACAGTTCAATTGCTTTAATTCACACGGTTTTTATGCCAACACATGTGTGAAACATATTTCGTCTATCCCTCCCCATTCCACTACTCTATTCCTCCAAATTTTTCTCATAAAATCTCTCTTTCACCTAAAATTTATTCCTCATATTTTTTGGCCTATCCTTCCACATCCCACTAATTCATTGCTCCATATCTTCTTTCCTAAAATCTCTTCCATCTCTCTCACTCCCTCTATAACTCATTCCTAAAATATCCATCTAAAAAAAACTCTTTTATCCTTCAACATCCATAAATTTTAATTCCTAAAGTCTATAATTCCTTTCCTAAAATCTCTCTTCCATAAATTTTGTGAATTTATATTTTCACGTTTTCCTTTGAATTTCAATTATTTTCCTTAGGTATAATTAAATCTTAATTACTTACCCGTGTTTACACCAGTAAAGTTTAGATATCGTTAAGAAGATTTCAATGGTTGACATGTGGCAAAATAATAAACAAAATTGAAAATGTGTAGTTCAATTTGTTGAGTATTTTGGAAACGTGTTGACCACCAAAATCTTCTAAACTTTAATTGAACTTTAAAAATCTGGAGACAATCTGTTGTCTTTCGCTAGTAATACAATACCTGGACGTGTATGATTAACATGTATTCAAGATGTCTGTATTCTCCAACCCGGTAGAAACAAACTTTTAATGGTTACCAGTTAAGGATTTGATTTTCTATCCAGGATTTGGTGTCTAGGGCACAAGGTGACTTCATTTGGAACAAAATGGATGTGAATTTGAAATTTCATCTAACCCCTACTCATTTTATTTCATGTGAAGTCACCTGGTGCACTGGACAAAACATCTTGGACAGAACATCAATTTCATAGTTAGTATTCAACTACGGGTATTAACAAAACGAGTTGAGCCGAGTTTTTCCAAGTTCAGCTCAGCTTCGATCATCACATGAAGATAAAGCTTAGGCTCAGCTCACGGTGCTGAGCTCAAACTCGAATCATGCACATTAAAGCAGACTTGTTTGAAGTTCAACTCGGTTCACTAAATCCTAAAATGAAATAGGCCTAATAGCCTAATGGTCAATTAGACCAAGCTTTACTTTATTGAACCAGGCCAAATGGAAAATGACCCACTAACGATCTAATGGTTTCGTCTAAAACCAAATTTAAAGTATATATATAACATGCTTGGGTTCAACTCATTGACCTTTAAACAAGGCTTAGCCTTGGCTCATAATAAGCTAAGCTCCAAGTTGAGCCGAGCCAATTCAGCACTCAACCACAAATGTAGGTGGTTAAGATTGTTTTGACTGTAGAGGATTTTGAACCATAAACGTTTCCTCTATACCCAACAAGCCCATACGATATCGAAAAAATCAGTGTGCAACTTTTGCCTCACTCAACTGGAACTTAATTGAAGCAACCCCTAATTTGGATTGTGGTGGAAGACATGTTTTTTATCTCATCATCACCTTCCTTTACCCTCTTCCTCTCCCCCCCCCATCCCCAATAACTCTTCTTCCTATCACTTTTTTCTTTCCTTTTATTAAAACAGTTTTTTTGGCTTGGGAGGGGGCAGTGACAGAACCCCCACAATTTGGTGCATCCCCTTAATGAACACCTATAGTCCTCCCATCTACAAGGGGGACACATCACGTCGAAAAGTAAAAATCACCTCCCCAAAAAGTGTAAATTACATTTTTGACATGATGTATCCCCCCTGCTTGCACAAGGACTTTAGGTATTCGTTAAGGGGGAGCACCAAATTGGCGTCGTGTACTGTACCATCTACCATAAATTGTTATTGAGCATGTTTGATGTGTTAGAGGAAAGCGTTTTCTACTCTTTTTATAGGATCCTAGCGAAGAGTTTCGTGTTTGGTTCCTCTACAATTGCCATCAATGGTAGCGGGCTTCTCCTAAAAAAATGTTGGAGTGGCCAGCGAGTGATGGTACACTTACATCGATTAATAGTGAGTGGCCAACGATTAGAAATATTGAATTTATGAAGAAAAACACTCCATAGTCATGACCCTTCAAAGCCCCAAGGACACTCCCTCTCTACTATGAAACATTTCCTCTGTCTCTTTTCCTCGGTCCCTCTCTCTCATGTATTTCAATTATTAAAATACCCAATTTAGTTTTGAGACATTGGAATCATATTACCATCCCTTCTCTCTTCAGGATCCCCAAATTGATTACATCAATAGTGAGTTGGAGCAAACCAAAACAGGTAGCATTTGTTTACCAATGAAATAGGTGTCGTACGAGGAATAATGTTTCTGGATGAGATGGATCTCTTCGTTGAAGACGGTGAATGGTTTTCCTTAATTTCTCCTTGAATAATTTTTTTTTTTTAAAACATGGCATGTATGCTGAAAAAAATGCTCGTTGGATTACAATTCTTCTAGAAGAAGAAGAAGAAGAAGTAATTTATCTTGGTTGGTTACGAGTGTGAGTTGCCTCTTGAAAGAGATCAATCACCTCCGGTTTTTTTTTTTTTTTTTTTGAGTTACCTTTTGGTATAAACATTGTATTTTATTAGAAGAAAAAAGAATCTATGCATCCAATCTAACTTGTTCAATTTTGTAGTTTGTACTATATTAGTATAATAGAAACTTGGATGTTCAGGGCTCTGTACATGTAAATCAATTGTCAATTACATACCCATGTAAAAAGTATATGGTGTATGGTCAAGTCTGTAATGTCTTACATGTATATAGTGTAAATTGGAAAATATAATGAGTCTGTAAATATAAGTTTAATTACATAAAAATTCAAGAAAGGAACATATTATAAGACTGAAAGACAGAAGACTACCAAGGTTAGAGACCATGAAGACAAAATCAAAGCAATGCAAGATATTTCAACCACATAGCATATTGTAAACCTCAAAAAGGGCCAACTTTTGAGCTATGCAGGTAAAATCAAATAAGAAAATTGGTAAGTGGTACAAGTGGGTAAGATCGAGCCAAAATATCATAGGATAGTTTAGAATGACTTCCCTATAACCTTAGAGAATGCCTCACACAAAAATGGGTTTAAAAAGGTTTAAAAAATCCACAAATAGGGGAATCTAGATTGATCAGTGCCTTTTGGATTGATCGGGGATGACTAGATTGATCCAACTTTGGGTCTGATTGATTAACCCAAAAGCTAATTTCTCAGGCTCTCACAGAGTTATGTTCGATCAATCAAAAGCAAGCTGAATCGATTATACTATTCTAGATCGATTAAGATGTTGGATTGATCCAAAGTGTCCTAATCGATCAAACTCGATAGATTTTGAAAATTTTATTCTAGCTCGCAAGATCTCAAAGATACGATTTTTAGCCGTTGAAAGCTTTCCAAGGCGAGGGTTCTCACCCTATATAAATAGAGGAGACTTCTTTAGGTTAAGACATAAGTCTTTGATGAATTATAGTGAAATTCTTGAAGAAATCATTATTGTATGTACTCTAATATTTGAAAATCCATTGTGATTGTGTGAGGTCCTTCATACATGACCCAAAGTGCTTAAACTCTGGTATATCATTGAAAAGGTTGTACATAGGTGATTTCCAACTCAGAAATCCCTAAGAATGCTCTGAGAGATAGAGCCCACATTGTCAAATTCATGAAAACCTTCAACTGAAGGTCTCTTTGGAGTAGATGTGTAACTATAGTAAAATTAGTCTACGAAGAAGCATTGTTGCTAAGATAAATCTCATTCATTGTGGCTGACATAACCCTTAACGTATCGCACTTAATTTATACAATAAAAGTGTATAGCTATGATGAACATCTTCAATGCAATGGTTATACATAAAAGTATTCTATAGATTCAAATGTGTGTAGAGCATAACAAATTAAAAATTCAAATGTATATTTATCAACACCAGTACTAGAAATTATGAGTGCATAAAATCTGACCAAAACATGATTTGTGAGCAATTGTTGAGAATTTTGGTATTTTTTTTCAATGAATAATAATTTTGGTAAATTATTATATTGATTCTATGAAGGATGGAAACTTTGCATTGCTAAATTTTCTGTTGGCTCTGTTTATGATTTTTAACTTACAAAGAAAAAGAAGGAGGAGAAGAAGGGAGTTTAGAAATATATTTATATACAAAAATTCTTGCATATGCATTGTATCAATAAAAATATGAAGGAATGAACATTTTTATTTAAAATTATCATGTGATCTTTATTTGTTTTTTGTTAGATTTCTTATTCTTGCTTGATTTTTGATACATCAAGTGCTTTTTTTTTTTGGATAATTTAAATGCAAATTTCATTCTCAAAGCTTTCTCCTTTCCTTTCCATATTCAGTCAATTTGGAATATAGAATCATCCACACTCACAGATGAAGTTTTAGCTTGTGGTGTTGTAGCACACGAAGCTTCAATGTTTTGATTTACTTACTCATTCCCCACTCAAACTTAATATTGAATGTTAGAATAGTAAGTGAATGGGTCTAGTTTAGATAAGTTGGTGATAATATGTAAATTACAAGCAGTTTTTGAGTTATTTAATATGTGGATTGCATGATTAGCTCAAGGAGGTGATCGGCATAATAAATGATGAAGACAAAATGGTAAAAGATATCATGACTTGATTAAATCTGAAATTCTTTGTTTGGAAAGGATCTTGTGGATGAGTTTCTTTCTATTTTATTCTTTATGTATAACTATGCATTCTCTAAATTATGGTCAAATGGTGTGTAGTGATCAATTACTTAGTTGAATTAACTGAACAAAGAATCAATTGCAATGTGAAAGTGGATCATTAGGTCAACTTGGTAGAGCACTTGAATATTGGAGTATGACTTCAATGTATTTCAAATGATGATGGTTTGAATCCACCAAGAGAGCTAACAAACTAAGCTCATAAATTGCATTGCCACAAAACATATGTAAAAACTGATTTTTTCCCTCTAAACAGACTAATATTTGGTGTGTGTGTGTGTGTGTGTGTTTTTTATCATTTATCGATGATGGAAGAGGGAGCTGAATTGGGTGGAAGAGCATTCCTTTAATGGGTGGTTGGGCACTTGTTCTCTTCTAATGGAACAACAATCTCCACCCAAAAACCATTCTCATCCATCATTTTCACTATAACTTCTCTCCAAACAAATATTCCAGATCCATATATAGGCTTATTATGTTCACCCCATGTTACGTCTACCTTGTTATGCTATTAAACCATTAGTAATTTGTACAATGTATGTTTGGATTTTCAGGCTATATTACTTAAAATACTTATATTTATCATGAAAATGAATATTTGACCCAAAATACTATATGTAATTTTAGTACTTTTAAATATTTATTGTATTTTATAACAATAAAAATAAAAAATACCATGATTCCACGAGTTCGAGTCCTCAAAAATCCAAGTCTTTAATCAATGATGTGCTCAAGTGTTTTTCTGCTTTCACATTAAAAGATAGATTAATAGAGAAGTAATATAACTAGAATTCATAATTATGTTGTTTTAAAAGCACTTATAGTCCATTATAAATTTTTGTTCTTTCTCTGCTTAATCAGTGGAGAATGTAGTGGCCTGAACAATGTAAAAATAAACAATATTAAAATTAGGAAGATCAACAATTAGGAATGGAAAACAAGTCAGTTTTTTGGTTATTACATATTTTCGATCAAAGGGCTATTGGCATTTAATGCAATTGACTTCAGCCATCTTGTAATAGCCGAAACTAGCTGTCTATCTTGTAGAGGTCTGAGTACCACATTTATATAGATCACCCACGAAAGAAAAGTTAGTAGCATGGGAGTTAAACTAATAATTCAAAAAACGAGACAAGGTGTTAATCATGAAGTTTACAAAATTTGACACATCTTTCAATATAACATGTAGGTTATTAGAACTGTCATTGTCATTAATACCCCGTTAAATACATTAAAATATATTAATATGACCAACCTCTTATTATATAGTTTTTGGGACTGCATAATCAATCGTCTAATAGCTTATGAAATAAATAAAAAAGAGAAATAACAAATTAAGAACTTGTTCTGAAGTCAACCGGAAGGTCGCTAACATCCCCCATAACTAAATAATCTTTCTTTATTTCAGTTTTATTTATAGGGATTAGAAGAATTCTCTAAAAAATAAAAATAAAAATCGGAAGAGTTGTCTTATAAGAATATACATCATTAGGACCCTCCTAGAAGAAAATGTTAATCCAACATCCCAATCAAATTTCATATTTCCTGAAGCTTTAAACTTTAGCTTCGACACCCCTATAATTCTCCCAACACCACCTAAATCATGTATGTCGTACTTGGGAGCCCAAATCTAAGGTACAAATACATAAAAGATATGGGGAGTGGAGATATGACATGTTATGTAAAGCATTCATTGAATATAAAGAATTATTGTATTTTTTATGTTTATTTATAGGTAAACGATGTTGATTAATTTATTAATAGGTGAAGATGAGTTTTGAACCCAGGTCTATGGTATGCCACCACAGACTTTGTGGAGAAAGACGAAAGCCAAAATCTGAAACAAGTGCTTTTCAAATAGTGCAAACAAAGTCACACTAGCCCAAGGACTCATAACCAAAAAGAAGAAGAAGGAGAAAAATCAAATACATGAAGATATGGGGGAAGAGATGAATATTATATAACTTGAAAATAATATATCACTTGTAGGAACCACTACTTGCACAAGATAAAGCTTGGAGATGTGTTGGATTTCCACTTTACTCTATGTGTTTGAGGAACTTTTTAAGGGCTTTTTTCAAGGGAGAATTATGGAGAAAACAACCTAAGAGGTATATATTTCAATGTTGGGAAGAGAATGATGCATGAACCAACACTTAACATGAAGTTTTCAATGGTTTTGGGGTAAAAGGAAGAAAAATAGGATTGCATAGAAAGCATATGAATGATTATGGGGAAATGAATTTGTTTGACTAAGACTAATCGAGAAAAGGGAATGATTGAATGAGAATTGATGATGTGCATAGGTTACATGGGAAAGAAAAGAATGTGATAAGAAAGGAAACAATAACTAAATAACGATAAGTTCTAATGAGGTGAAGGTTTTTAAGAGAGTGAGAATTTAGGTTTATGGAAATAGGAAGTGAGGTGGAGGAAGAGTGTAGTAGAATGATATGTGGCATCCAAGTATGCAAGTGAGCCTCATATTACAAAAAGACCACAAAGAAAATTACAATTATGACCTCACTACATCACTCAAAATAAATTAAAATAAAAAACCAACTAGAAAATACACTTTAATTTTTAACAAACTTTAGCAACTTAGCAAGTTGGTGTCTTCGAATTTTGTATTCATCATCAACATTTAAGACCATGTTCACCCAAAATCAGATTGAGCAACATGAAGAGACACAACCTTTAAGGATCACTCTCACTTTATACTAGAGAAGTGTAAAGCTTTGATCATTGTCAATGTAGTGGTTATCCAAAAAGTATTATACAGATTTTAATGTGTGCACATCATAACAAATCAAGGATTCAAATGTAAATATCATCAACACCGGTACTAGAAATTGTGTTGAGCACACAAGTCTGACTGAAACATGACAAAAAGGACATTGTACCTTTTTTGAACATATTAAATCAGCACAATATATAAAACTAGAGGTTAAATTTAATTTTAACCTGGAAAAAATTATGCGAGGTGCAATAAACAAGAAATATATTAGTAAGCCTACATAAGGCTTTTTTTGGACAGCAAAATCCATCATCTAATAGCTTCTAAAATAAACGAATAGAGAAATTGTAAATCAAGAACTTGTTCTAAGTCAACCGTTATAGTGATTGGAAGAATTATCTAATGAGTAACATTAACGAGAGAGATCTCACAGTGGCATTCTCTGATAGAACATATATGAAAAATTTTAAAGATGAAGAAAATACCAGTTGGAGAAGAGTAGTCCCTCTTAGTGCAATTTGTGTTTTTGAATTATTGTTCTCATAACAGCCTTTGCAGCACAGAACATTCAATTACTCTGTGGTCATGAATTGAATGAGTTGCTTACTCCCCATTATAGAGGTTTGAAGTTGAAGAGAATAAATATAGCTTTGAAGTTAAAAAGAAAACAAAAACAAGAAAGAGAACTTTCAAGTTGAAAAGACCGTAGAAGAAATAAACAAGACAAAGAGTTTTAAAGTTGAAAAGAATACATGCACACACAAGAAAGACATTCTTGAATAAATGAAATAGTTATGTTGGTGGAGGAAATAAGTGTGAAGTTTAACTGTTCATGCATTTCATTGTTATGGCATGTGGCTATGAACAACTTGGTTGTGTTTGGCAACACCAATTGATTAAAAAATAAGCACTTAATAATAATAAGTGCTTATTATAAGCTTTCTTTTAAGAAAATTGTTGTTTGGTAGTGGCAACATATTTTTCTAAAATTAAGTGATTAATTGTCATTTATACTTTTTAGAACATTTTGGTAAAAAAGTGTTCATTTGAAATAATGCAGTGCAAATGACAACTTAACCCTTATGCCCATGTATATGTAGTGATCAATATACCCAGGTCTGGTACTTAGGAGGCCAAAGGCAAGCTGGCTTTGAATATTATGGGCTCGGGTAGTGGTATCAATGAGCCGAGCTTTTCCCGGCTTATCTTGAGCTTGTCACATGAAGACAAAGCTTAGGCCCATGATGAGCCTGAGGTGCCAATCTCAGGTTCGTTTCGCCACAAACCAAAAAAACAAAAAAAAAATGGCCCAACATCCTAATGACCTCTTAGCCAATTTATCTTGTTTAGACATTGCGATTGTCATATATATACCAAGTTTAGTGAAGCTTGGCTCAGGCTCACTTAGGAAATGAGTTTAAATCTAGGCTCAGCTCATGACGAGTCATGTTACAAGTCGAGTTGAGCTAGTTTGGCTCATTTATTACCCTAGGTTCAGGCCTAAAATAAACTCAAAATTCAAGGCTCGAGATAGACCAGCTTTATTTTATAAGCCTCAAGCGAGCCCAAGGCACATGAGATATTATATAAAACAAAGTATTCATATTACAAACTCTATTTCCAGAAAATATATGTATATAAACTCTATTTCAGAAATCGAGCTTTGGGTCTTAACATCAGGCCCCTAGGCCTTGGGTTGGGCTAGGGTAGGCCCAAGTATGGCCCAAACATAAGATCAGGATTCAATTTAGGCCTAGGGTTGGGCCTAGTCTTGGCTTGGGCCTTTGGGCCCAAACCAACTTGGCCCTGTGCACTTGCAATACCACGTGGATCCCACATTGGTCCTTCTATGTC
>JAOXJP010102220.1:0-28336 GCA_025762735.1 Platanus orientalis | reverse complement strand
CTTGACCAACCATGGGGACCAATCTTCTGCATTCATATTTCTTACTTTCCAAACATGTTCCAATTGATTACGCGGTTTAGATCATTCATTTGGGCTGTTTTCAGTCTTACAGATCTCCTACCTACGGCCCACAAATTAAATCCTTCGGATTGACTTAAAGGTGTACCTCTTGTATGGTCGAAACGCGTTTTTCTCTATTGAAAAATGGGTTTGATATTTTTGTGTCATTTTATTTGACTTGGGTCAAAACCAAGATTCTTTCTTTGATTACTTTTATGTTGAGTGCTAATTACCTTTGTTTATTCACTTTTCATTAATTTTTTGCTAAGCAAGTGATATGATTTTTAGATAACCTTATTTTTTAATTAATTGCTTGTGTTAGACTTTGAATATGTCAAAGAGACTTGGAATGGTTTAGTTTCCATTCCACGGCATCAGATTAACTGCTTAAAATATATTATTTTTTAATAGATCCATGCATGTGAGCCCTTAAGTAACATTGATAATCTTGTGGGATTAGGAACATAAAGTCAACAAAGCACAAAATCAATGTTATATGCAAATGGTGTTAAAGAACTGTTCCTATAGTTATTCTATTTCATAAATACTTCGGTTATGTAATAGGAGCTAGGGGCGGAGCCAGGATTTTCACATAGGGGGGGCAAGCCAAAGGATTATGTGCATCCCCTTAAAGGGTGTTCATAGTGCATCCACAACTAGAGGGTGACACGTCACGTCAAAAAAGTAAAAAAATAACCCCCAAAAAATGTAAATCACTTTTTCAGCATGATATGTCACTTGCTGGTTACGGATACATTGTTGACACCCATTAAGGAGTGCACCTAATCCAATCCTGAGACAGGGAATCTCTAGGATTTAAAATCATCTCCAGTCTCAAAGCTCTGAAAGCTGGAATTGAATGATGCACAAAGAATATAGAACCTAGTTTTACAATTACTTGAGCTTTTGTAATTTTTTTATTTTTTGAAGTTGGCAGCTCTATTTGTATTTAAGAATGAGATTAAGCTTGTAAATGGCCATAAAATATATAGTTACAATTGACTAATCGAGATCGTTGTAAACAAATGGGTTAATGTAATTGGAAGCATTATAATGTTGTTGGTTGGTCAAGGCTCCTTGCATATGCCACATTCCATCCAGCTAGGGATTGCTTTACCATGGCTTTGAGATTAGTCCTTCTAAGCTCTAATAACGGCGTTATAATGGTATAAGTTACACATTGCCATTTTTTGTGCCTTTTACTATTAATTTATAATTTTTGTCAAATTAAGTGGATACTATATCATTAAAATTTAAAAAGAAGAAGAAGAATTTTTTAAAAATGCCAATCATATCTTCCATTCTTGTGAATTTAGGGCTCATTAAGGGTATTGTATATGTATATATTAGGGGAGCAAATTTTTTGTGACCTCACCGATTGACCAATGTGTGATCACACCAAAAACGGACATGATGTGTAAAGGATCGAAACCATTGAAAAATTGCTCCACTCAAAAAGTAGGTGTTCAAAAGAGGCACCAAATTAAAAAAAAAAAAACACCACATATCAATTTGTAGTACATGTCACTCAGTGGTCACACTGATTCTATGACCAGAATGAGTGTAGGTGGTGTGTGACATATGATGTATAGCCTCACTCGCATAGACATAATTCTTAATGTATAGCTTCATTCTATCAAAAATACTCCAAGGCCCTGTCTGGTTGCCTTGAATTGAATAGAAAAAATGATAGAAAATAATTTTATTTTATTTTATTTTTGTAATTTTCTTTTCTTTTCCCACGGTTCATTAGTTGCCAAGAAAAAGAAAAACTTAAACATTGCAATTTTTCATGAGAAAGGGAAGATTTCCAAGCAAGGGTTCTTTGAAAATAATATGGTAGCATAAAAGAAAATAGTTAATTAAGTGAGAAAATTTCTAAAATTGAGGATTCTTGGTTCTTGGCAACCAAACAGCTTGAAAATGATTTTCTCGATAAAATTTTGCCAAGAATCATGAGAAAACCAGTTTTTTCATGACAACTAGATATGGCCTTACGGAAAAATTAATTTGATTTATATTAGAATTTTATTTTATGAAGATGTTTTTGTTAAAATATTGATGATGTCAATCAAATAAACAGTAATAATAAGTAACTTGAGTTTAACATTTTAATCAAAACAAAAGGGCTTGGTGAACCGAGCTGAGCCAAGCTAACCTTTGCAGGACAAGTCTGAGCTATGCTGGGCAAAACTCTAGCTCGGCTCAGCTCGTTGACACCCCTACTTATTATGTTCAACACCTTATAGAAAATTTTGTTTCTTTACTTGTATTTGTAATTATAGTTTCTCTCCTCTAGCATGCGTATTTACATTTTGTACCCAATTAGCCCCTATTATATTTTACCTTCTTAATATTTTAAGTCAAGAAGACCACAGGTCAAGTTGCCTATAAACCTTTGAATTAAGAAAGTAGAAAAGATCATAAGTCTAGGTTTTGTATAAAATGTGATTCCATCGCCACCAATGAACAAACAGGAGATGCAAGAATACACTTTTCGAACAACAGGAGATCCCAACTATTAAACTCTCTTAAAATCAATGTAGATGGAACAACAGGTAATCATTATGCATCTACAACAATTACAAGAGATCATAATAGAGACTTCATCCATAAGGAAACACACGAACTGCCACCTTGTATCCTAGAAGAAATAGAAACAACAACGTTTTACTTGGGCCCTGATTGGCTCAGGACTTCCCAAGATATTCAATTTAGATAGAAGGTGACAACAATTTTATTGTAAAACTTCTCAATGATCATCAAGCTCGTATCTTTGAAAGATTTAAAATATTATTTCGGATTGTCATAACATAACACTCGTTCTTCATGTGACCATTTTATTTGTTCATCGTAATTGCAAAAAAACAGTCCATTTTACAACAAGCTTATCAGCTAGGGAATGCTTTTCTTTAAAGTGGAATGATACACCATTCTCTCAAAGGATATCATCCATTCTAGCAATAGATATTTGTAATTTTGAGAAAAATTCTGTTGAATGAAATTGATCTAGCACTCTTTATCAAAAAAAAAAAACCTATAATGCACGTATCCCATGTAAAGAGGGTTGGGACAAACAATGAATGAATCCACCCAAGAGATTGCTAAGGCAAAAAATTAGCATGATAAAATGATTGATTAAGTTGGTGAAAGAAGTTCTATTATAGCCCAAAACTATTCTACATATCTCATATGGCAGAAAATATTTGATCATTTAATTCTTAGGACATTTCATCATGTGGAACCTAATCAGTAGTTTGTCTCAATCCTTCTTAATTTATACTTACCGGAACAAAAATCCTCTGTACTTAAGATACATATATAGCACCAAACCCAAAAGGTTTCTAAAAGATATTTTAAGTACTTCTAACCTTATGTTAATGTTTTAATATTTAAACTTAATTTAAAATTGGGGTGTGGAAGAACAATGGAAAAAAAAATGTTAAAACAATTGATTTTTTTCGTCTCTTTACTTTTGGATAAGGGACATTGGAAGTTTTGGTCTTAGGTTCAAAATCATAAATAAATAGGGAAATCAAATATATTAATAGCCTGTTTGGCACCCACCCATAATGTAATCATTTCATTTGAGTTTCTCAAGGCATTTGTAACAATGAGGTGATGGTTTTTAATGAAATAATTTAAAATTTATAATGCTTTGTTAATTGCATTTAGTAATGAAGTCATCTTAGGTTTTTCTATAAAATGAAATAACTTATTTTATCAAGCACGAACCATTGCAAATCTGAACGAGTTCATTACAAACCATCCCGTTATGGCTAAAAAAGCATTGGAAAACTCAAATGAAATGATTACATTTCAGGTGGCTGCCAAATACAACTTAAATATTCAATCCAATGGTTTTTGCATATGGTTTACAACCTTGCTTTAGATCCTGGGTCCACTCCATCCCATTCCTTGTGACTATAACCCACCTTGTTTTGAAACATAAAATCTTGTCCCAAGACTCCCATTCTTCTATTGATTGCATGTGTTTGTCAAAGACATGTTTGGCATGTATTATTAGCCCAAGGAAGATGCAACTCCTGTCCATACTGTTTAGATGCAACTAATTTGACTAGTTTGTTTCACCTAGTATAATTTATAAGCGGCAAAATCCAAACCATATATATTATTTTTAATGGGAATGCCATAAAAAAAATACAAATAAAAACCACCATAAAACTTACAGTACAAACGTGAAATTGACCAAACCAAAGATATATTGTTCTTACAAAGAAAAATGATTCTGATAAAAAGATTGGTTTTCCTCGAACTTGTATTAGAGATGATGACATAGTTTAACAGGAGCAAATGTTATATCTAAGAGTTTGTGTGTCCTATTGTGTCTTCTACCACCGGCCGGCAAATTATAAAAGGGTGGCCCAGTGCACGAGGCTCCTGCTAATGCGGGGTCTGGGGAGGGCAAGATGTACGCAGCTTTACCCCCATTTCTGGAGAGGCTGTTTCCGTGACTTGAACCCGCGCCACCAGGGACGCTAACGGTAAGCCTTACCGGCCGGCAAATTATAGTTTTTGGAATTTGGTGCCTCCTTTTAATAGGGAGCAAATGTTCATTTGATCATTTTTTTTATACTATTTTAACTCTATACACCCCATTTTTATGGATACTTATTTTTTCATTGAAAACTGTTTTTATAGTTATTAAACTGGACCAATATGACTAATTGGACCGGTAACCAGACAACCCAACACCTCAACCAGTCTAGATTGCTAATTAGATTGTTTGTGTAATAAATCTAGTCAACTGAATGGTTTTTTTTAATCAAAACCATCCAATCCGGTCAGTTGGACTGATAACCCAAAGACCGAACACCTCAACCTCCTTTTAACTCTTTTAAACTTTATTCATATTTGTCATGCATATTTATGTATGTCTTTTTGTTTAATTCCATTATTTTTAAAAATATATGATATAAAATTGTTATATAATTTTTTCAACTTAAGTTTTTATTTTTTATAAAATAATTTTTAATTAATTATACGGTTTGACAAATAACCCACTGGTTTAACTGGTGACCCAAATTCTCATCCAGGTCATTTTCGGGTCTGAAAAATATTTACATGCTGTTTTAATGGTGTGTGTTGGACATGATAGGACATACAAAATCCTGGACAGAACATTTCTTTCTTAGATGAACAGTCCCATCATTGTATCATATTTTTCTCGCGTAAGCATACGTCAAAGTTTGTGCGGAGATACCATCACCTAACATGGATAACTGTACCATTATCTCATATAAAAAGATTAAAAAAAAAAAAAAAAGAAAGTTTTATGGTCAAATTCCTTCAACATCATTCTACAATTGATTGCGATGTCATCTGCCAATTTCATCTATATAATGTTATAGGCTACGTGTCCAAGTGGTCTTAAAAATAACTCGGCTGTGGAGATATGAAAATGGTATTTCTGAGAGTCGATTGTATCCGCTCCTCTTACCAACTGTTTCTGCACCTTGTTAGGGGAGGGCAGATCAGCACCGACAAACAGGGGCGGAGCCAGCATTTTCACGTAGAGGGGGCAAGCCAAAGGATCATGTGCACTCCTTTAATGGGTGCCAACAGTATGTCTATAATTAGAGGGTGACATGTCACATCAAAAAAGTGAAAAATACCCCCTAAAAAGTGTAAATCACTTTTTCAATGTGACGTGTCACCTGTTGGATGTGGGAACACTCTTGGCACCCATTAAGGGGCACTCCTAATCCGATTCCAGGACAAGGATTCTCAGGGATTTTAAATCATGGATAAGTACCACTCCATTAACAATCAATGCGTGACATGTGGCCAGACAAAAGGTGTTTGAACTAATACACATGAATCAAATGAGGGTATTATGGTAAATATACAATTAATAAGTACTTGTGTATTTATTAATCAACATAGATGTTCTGTTCAGGACACCAGGTGACTTCACATGGAATAAAATGGACAGTGGTTGGATGAAATTTTAAATTTTTACCCATTTTATTCCAAATGAAGTCACTTGGCATCATGGATAGGAATTTGCACCCTTTATCAGACATTGTGTCACATCCTCAGCAGAGAATGGAGTGGTACTAGTTCAGCTAGATTGGAGTTGACGAGTCACATCCTGAGTAGAGAATGGAGTGGTACCAGTTCACTCAGATTGAAGTTGACATGAACTCATTTTATGGTAAGGTGGGGCAACTGATTTCAATCAGGGGGGGCAATTGATTCCAATCAGGTATAAAATTGGTCTGGCCCATTAGTATTACAAGAATACTCAGAAATTGAGGGGGGGGCAATGCCCCCCCCCTTGCCCCTATGTGGCTCCGCCCCTGAATACGCCCAATTGGCATCAAAGAAGGCAGATAATATGAATGAAGAAGATCACCAAATGAAAAGGGAAAGATCAAGTGTGCCCTTGATGTAACAAAGAATACGCCTTACAGCTGCCCGATGATTGATGGTAGGTTTTTGCATGAATTGTCACACCTTTTTGATGAATAGGGCAAGGTTGGGTCGAGTTATGCAAGTATGTCGTAGGGCCCAATGACGCTTCTTACAATGTTGCATTCTAGAAAAATTTACTGTTATTGATATAAAGCTTGGTATTCGGTGAGAGTGGATTAAAGATGGGTTTTGCATCATCCATAGAACATTTCTTCAAGAGATCAA
Source organism: Platanus orientalis (assembly GCA_025762735.1). Classification (NCBI taxonomy): domain Eukaryota; kingdom Viridiplantae; phylum Streptophyta; class Magnoliopsida; order Proteales; family Platanaceae; genus Platanus; species Platanus orientalis. The sequence continues at coordinate 21,613 of JAOXJP010102220.1, read as the reverse complement.
TTAAATATTTATGTTGATTAAGTTGTGGCCTTTGTTTGTCTGAATGACCTCAATGTCCAAGAAGAAATTAAGCTTATCAAGATTGGTGGTGGCGAACTCGTGGCCCAACCAAGAAATAAGGTTGGTGATGGATGAAGCGGAGCTCCCTATGATGAAAGGATCATCAACATAAACTCAACTATAAATGGTGATGCCATTGGGTGAAGAAATGTATATAGATATGTCTGTCTTGGAAGCAGTAAACCTTGAGAAAGTAGAAATGAGCTTTGGTGGGCAAACCATGCCCTAGGGGCTTGCTTTAAGCTGTAAAGTGACTTCCAAAGAGGACGCACGTGTTGAAAACCATGAATCAATGAATCTGAAGAGTTGTGTCATGTACACTTCTTTTTAGTAAATTACCCATGAAAAAAATACATTTTTAATGTCAAGTTGGCAGATGAACCACCCATGGCCGGTAGCAAGATATAATATGGTGTGGATTGTAACAGGTTTTAGAAGTAGATTGAAATTCTCCACGTATATAATTGATGCCTTCTTATTGATTGAAGCCTTTAGCTACAAGCCTCGTCTTGTACCGTTCAATCATACCATCCACACGTTTATAATGCAAAAGATTCACTTGCACCAAACAATGTTAACATTTGGAGGATGCTTTTGGAATGTCCATGTACCATTTTTTATGAGAGCATGGAATTAATCCTCCATGGACGCACGCCATTTTGGGTGTTTGGATGCTTTGGTAACATAAATAGTTGTGGTTTCAAGGAATAAGGATGAAGTATATTAAGAGGATATGAGATATTTGGAGGTGAGGTTCATGACATTGGGCTTACGTGTCTCATCTTGGGAATGCGTAGTCATATGGTGTTCAAGAATAGCTATTAATTCTTTTCTTAGCTCAAATCCAAAACCATATAAAATCCAAGGGCTCGTTACATTCATAATTCTTTCTAAACATTGAAGAACACCCTTGTCACATTTTCTCACAGCAACCTAGAGAAGACTTTGTTTTCTTACTTTGAAAAAACCCTAACACTCCTTCATTCAAGTTCATGTATGTTTGCAACAAGGTGACAATGTAGCATTTTTAATATATAGGATATAGGAACTTCAATTGAAAAAAAAATGGAATATAAATTATTTCATGAAGTTCTCAGGATTGAATCTCAAGATTTATTACCATTCCAACTCCAACATTTTTCTTAAAAAACAAAAATGTAGGGAACTTGTCATGAATGTTGAATATCGGTTCTAAGTTTGAGCTGCAAATTTAACTGTAACTGGAGAACTTGAAGATTACAGAAATCTTGTTTGGTAAAGCAAAACAAATGTTTGTGATGAAAAAGTGTCTGTGTGTCTCTGTGAACAACTATAAGCTAACACGTGGTGTGTTGGGTTTAAAAACGTATAAGTGTAGAAAGAAGTGCTAAGTTGTAAAAGTAGCTGTCCAAGAAGAGTCCCCAAATTCAAAAATACATTATCTGTCAATATGAGGCATGTCTATAAAGGTTTTTCTTTTTTTTTTTAATCACAAACAATCATTCTCCTTGGTAAAGTTTGCGAGTGTTGACACCACAGACTTGGGTTTGACCCTTCTTCACTTCCTAATCCTACTACGATGACAAGAGCTAAACTAGGCAAGAAGCATATGATGTGTTTCTAGAAACTCATGCTTAAGGATACTTGGACATAAGGATGCAAATTGGCCTGGGCTGACCCAAATTCCGACTGTTATGCAAATTGGACCTAGTTCAAATGTCAGCCTTGGGTCGAGTTTGGGCTCACCTGTTGAACTTCAGGCTGGATTCAGGATGACCTCAGCCTGCCCCAGCCCGGTTTGATTTATAGCCTTATGCATGGGACACTTACAGTCTAATGGAACCTTAGTAACCAACCATACTTTGACACATTGCTCCTTCTCTTTATGTATGAATCCGAATTGGCCGGCTACTAATAATAAGGCCCTTGACATGGGTCTAGTTCCTGAACTCAAGCCTGGTCTAAGGGGTGGCCGGACCTCAAAACACATTTTACTTCTTTATTTTCCCCAACTTCGTAACTTTGCTTGCAAAAGGTCTTTAAGCTAATCCTCATCTCTACCCATCAAAAGAAAAGAGATACGCTTTCTTTTAGAATTTTTGGGATACCACTGAATCTTTCTCACCATTGATACCAACAATAATGTCTCCGATTACAGCCCATGATTTTTAAATTGCTAGGATATTAACTGATTCTGCGAATTCGTTAGATGGTTTCCTAGAGGTTTAGTATCTTTGTTGAATGGTAGTTAGGCTTTACTTCATGAAGATGGTAGATATAAAAGCATTGTACGTATAAAATATATCTTTGTTAAGAATAATAATTTACTAAAACCAAACTTAAAAAAGTGCACCAAGGGAAACACAAAACACGAAATATAGAAGCCTTCGTTTAATAAACTTTCTTCTTCTATAAGTTATGAGCTATGAATCCTAATCTGAGCTAAACACGCCATCAAATTAGGTAGCCTTCAGTGTCGCCTCCATTCATGGCAAATGAAAGAAAAATCTTAAGGTTATCTTTTAAAAAGATGGTAGACATTAAAAGATGCCTACGTGGAAGGAGGCAACATAAGATCCAGATTCCATTGATACATATACAACAAGTTAGACGTGGCACCAAGTCTAACAAAGTCATCATCACTTAGATATTTCTTTTCTCATTAGTTATATATATATTTTTTTCAAAGCTCTTTTCTTAGTCACATTCACACTATGAAAGAATATCTTAAAAGTCATAGATCCCCACATGGGCACTCTCCCCTTTTGTTTTTTGCTAAAACTTGGTAGAGAAGTACCAATCTGGATCCCAAATGATTAGGTACGAACACCTTGGGTCAGTCTAGGTCAGTATGGCATTAGGGGCTGACACATCAGCTTTGAAAAGTGAAAAGTATCTCCAAAAAGTGTAAATCACCTTTTCAGCACTGACATGTCCACTCTTAATGCCATACCGACCAAGGTCGCACAGGGGCGGTAGTACCAAATCCCGGCTGGATCCTCTCTAGCATAAAAAGAGAGTGGAGCGTCTTGCATCAAGGAGGATGTGAAACGAGGTGAAAAAAAGCTAAAAAAAGCATTTGAGAAATACCAGCTAGCTAGAATTGCTAGCCAAGTTCTTATGATGCATGCACATAGGCTTTGGTGTTTTGAAGTAGGGACAACTTTCTAAGTTATTGATAGCAAAGTTTTATTGTTGCAAGAACTGAAACTCACTTCTTATGACACGTCTCCTGAAGTTTGGATAGAATCTGTAGATACTAAAGGGGTCATGATACATTAATGTGCAATGTATACAAAAATTTTAAAACTCTCACCCGAATTTGATTGGAGTTTTAAATTTTTGTATACATTTCATGATGTAGATACTCCGTTGCATTAACATGTTAATGTAGTTTAACTTAACGCAAACACATTAATGTAGTTAAACTTATTGTAGAGGATTATGAGTCACCTATCTCTATCTATTAAAAGATCGTTGCCAGTAGTTTTTGTTTTCATTTTTCTCTCATTTCATATAGAGAAGCTATAGAACCCTCATTCAGCATCGGCTCCATTGAAGGAGCCTTGCTCTCATCACAAACAACACACAAGAAAAGAAGAGAACTTGACAAGTATATCCTGTTTTGTTGGACGAGTTGTCTACATAGAGTCAAGTGCACACCATCGAGTTGTCTACTAATCAGGTATGATATCTATTGGCTATATGGGTTTCAAATGCCTATTCTTTAATTCATTGTTAGTCTAAGTTACGATGGTACATCCACTCGCTTAAACCAGCATTATTTAGTCAACAACGACAGTCTTGATAAAAGAGCAGATGAGAGAAAATTAAACTTTCTTTCCCTTTTTACTATAAAGGTGAATCTCTCTCTTTCTCACAACTGTGAACTTTCCATTCTTCTATTAGCAATGGTGGTTAAATTGTCAGTAACCTCCAATTTAAGCTTTTATCATTGTTTTACAACGTTACTCATATGTTTGGCAATCCTAGAACTAGACAATATGACTAGTCCATAAAAGCTCTTATCTACTATGAGGTTTAATTTATGGCCAGCCATATCTACCCCAAATCCTTTTATCAAGAGCCTTATATGGAGTTAGCTGAAGCAGGCTTAATCCTGAGGGTATCCAATTGTTCTCATACCACTTGTTCTCTTACAGTCAAACATTGAACACTTGATGCCCAGCCAACAAATCTATTCAACCTAAGCATAGAGGAGGGTTTTGACCAGGGGCACATTGAGCTCAGCCTAACAAAGACTCCCAACTCTTCTAATAACTTTGTCATGATTTCCCTTATGAAAATCTCTTTCCATGCTTCAGCCTTCACCTCTTCAATGTAAGAAAATATCTAAAAGTCTATGGTCCCCACCAAGTAATGTATAACATAGTTTACTTAGGGCAGATAGAGCTCCATACGGATGTTACAAGACAAGTTGAAAACACAAAGACTTGGGGCTTTTCCTTTTGGATGAAAAGATTGGGATTTGATTGCTTCCATCCTTTTGCCACCCAAACTGCCAACCTATAAATTTTAACAGGGTTTGTATTTGCCATGATCGGTCATATCTGGTCCATTTGAAACAATAGAATCAGACCCGGTTCGAGTAAACCCAGTTGGTTTTTTAACTAGGATGAATAACCCCACTGTTTTTAGCTGGAGATTGCATCCTCCAACCCTGATTTTGATCTTACAAACCAAACCCACCTTACAACTTCCCTCACTTGAGCCACTCAAACATTTCCCACAAATAATATTTGGGAGGTCATGGACAAACGTTGGCTATTATATTATTGGCATTGCAGCCAACGTTCCGGGTTGTAATGATCATAATGCAACGATGGAGGCACAAACAAGGGTCTTTAATTTCGTCATCCTCCACTTGTCATCAAGGGGTTTTTCATCCTCTAAAGCAACAAAGCAACCAACACATGGTGAGTTGACGGATGCCAAAACCACCACAGCTTTCCAACGTCCAAACAAGTGGGTTCCACCTCCACCCAGCCAACCCATATCATTATAACTTTCTTACTTCAACTCCTAGGTGGGTTCTTCCCTAACCCCTAATCCCTCTACTCTCAAAAATACGGGTACGTTAGTTGTAATTAATTGGTAATGATTTCGTAGACGTAATTAACAGGTAATGATTCACCGTACATAATCAACTTTTAATTTTACTGTATATATTTTTTTTTAAAAAAAAACAAAGGGCCCTCACCCTCCCAGCCGGCCTCCCACACTCTTGATCTTATAAACTATGCGTTGGATGACAGGTAAGCACCGTTGAGACTGTTTTAGCCGGAAGAAGTATCAATCTCAATCTATAGATACTTCAGATAGAAAAATAAAAATAAATAAAAACCAGAAAAAGAAGTATCTATCTCAATCTATCTAAATTCTAAACTACTTTGCCGCTTCATTCTTCCTTCCATTCTGCAGGAGCTGCGACCCTTTTTCGGTGCATGTGGTGGAGCTTCGGCTCCCTTGAAGGAGCCTTTGCTCTCACCGGAAATATTTTAGGCTGAAGAGGTTTCGGATAACAGAGGAGGAAATGTCGAAACCCTGGGGACGAATCGGTGCCTGGGCTGCCGAGGCCGAGCGGGAAGACGCCGAAGAGCGGGAGCGCGCAGCGGCGGATGCAAATGTGGAAGTCGCCGGCGGGGGTGGGTCTCAGAGTTTTCCTAGCCTTAAAGAAGCTGTCGCTGCTAAGCCAAAGAAGAAGAAGATGTCCCTATCGGAATTCACGACGGGGACTTATGTTGGGCCCGGTGGAGCACGGCGCGATGTGTCTGTGGAGTCCAGGGGTTTAACTGCCGATGAGATGCTCCGATTGCCGACTGGGCCGAAGGAGAGGTCGGCGGAGGAGATGGAGTATGGTCGCCTTGGTGGTGGGTTTCGGTCTTATGACCGAACTGGGGCTCCGCCGGGACGCATGCGGGAGAGAGAGGAGGATGGTGATGGGTCTTGGGGTGGTGGTCGGAGATCCTATGGGGGTTTTGACGACGAACGGAGGGCTCCCTCTACTAGGGCTTCTGATTTCGATCAGCCTTCTAGAGCGGACGAAGTTGATAACTGGGCAATGGCTAAGAAACCACCTCCTCTCACCTCGGTCGATTCTGGACGACAGGATCGATATGGTTCACTCGGCAGTGGTGGCGGAGGTGGGTCTAGAGCTGATGAGGTCGATAATTGGGCTGTTGGGAAGAAGGTACTTCCTGGTAGATATGGAGGTTTTGGCTCTGGTTTTAGGGGATCGACTCCGGATTCGGATCGATGGAGCAGAGGAGGACCACGCGAGGAGGATCGTGGGCGACCGCGGCTAGTTTTAGATCCACCGAAGGGTGAAATAGCTGTGAATGAGCCTGCAAGAACTACTAGGCCTAGCCCATTTGGTGCGGCACGTCCAAGGGAGGAGATTTTGGCTGAAAAAGGGCTGGACTGGAGGAAGTTGGACTCAGATATTGAGACCCGGAAGACCAGTCGGCCTACGAGCTCTCAATCAAGCAGGCCTTCAAGTGCACAGTCGAGCCAGCCAGAGAGCCCTGCTCCCCAGGTTTTGGAAGGAATGCAAAGACCACGACCAAAGGTGAATCCTTTCGGGGATGCCAAGCCACGAGAAGTCTTACTGCAAGAGCAGGGGAAGGATTGGCGGAAGATTGACTTGGACTTGGAGCATCGGGGTGTTGACAGGTTTGCTTTATTTCTCCCTCAGTAATTGTCTTCGTTTTTTTTTTTCAAATCATGTTTGTAATTGTCACTTATTTGTACTTCTGCTATATTGGACTATGTAGATTTGATTGTGGTATTTCTCTGTGACAATTAGCAAATGCTTACAAAGTAATTTCTGTCTTAAACTATCACATGTCTCAACCTTCAAATGTGGCCTTCGGCTGTTAGTGCTGCTATTTTCTTTCTTTCTCCCCTCTATTATATGAATCCCGTCCACTAATTGATTATATTTGTTAGTACAGAACGAGTTACCTATTAAGTAGCATTAGCATTAGAGTGACAAAGAGATGAGAGCGCCTTACCACCTTGGTGTTATTGGATGGGATTATGGAAAACTTTGGTGAGGGATTTGTCAAATTGTCAAAGTATATAGCTGAATAGTTAGTACATTCTGGGTTTTCTTTCACTGAAGGCCACTCTAGTACTCACAAGTTGGATTTTCAAATCTCTAAGTTGTATATTTTCTGTTTAAAGTGTCCACTAGTACCTTGGCTTCGTTTATGGGCTGTAAATTTGGCTCTCTTCCCACTTCCTACTTTGGCATGCCTTTAGGAGAAAAATTCAAATCTAAAGCGATTTGGGATCCTATTGTTGAGAAGATTCGGAGGAGGTTGGATTCATGGAAAGCAGTCATTCTTTCGAAAGGTGGAAGGTTTACTGATGAAGACGTGTGAGCAAGGTAGGACCCACACTTGGCCTTGGTGGAGTCTACGCGTTGAACGATTTATTGAAGATGCAATGTTATGTGGTTTAACATGGATCTTACAGGGGGTAACATTTATTTTATGTGTCCATGTAATAAGACCAATAGTGTCAAGATTTTGGTTGTATATTTAGAGTAATCCCGTTTTTGTGTTTAGCCCACCTTTTAAGAGGGTAAAACTTGTCATTTTGGCTTATTTTTGTATTTTTAGATAAGTTATTCAGTTACCTTTCTAACAAGACCAATGTTACACAAATTCGATGTGATTTGGGAAAATTATGACCAAATTACTAAGGGGTGTAAAATAAAAACGAGAATAATGTTTTTTCTAATAAATCTTTTAAGTTTTAGTCGTTTTATTTTTAGGAAATTGAGTTTTTAGTTTTATATTTTAGAAAACTTCACTAGCAAGTTAAGGATTTTAGGAATTTTCCAATTTTGACAAGTTTTTAATTGTTTAAGCTTATAAGTTTATTTAAAGGCAACCTTTCCCCATAATTTTATAATGAATGAATGAAACAATTGATGAATAAAGATTTTTCTGGCTTTCTAGCTCTTTACTAGTGTGTTCTTCCTTTGTGAAGTCTAAAAATCAGGAGTGGTTTTTCTTAAAGGTGGATTCCTCAAATTTATGCGAGCTTAATGGAGGTCAAGATCCTCTGTTTTGGATTTGGAAAATCTTCAAATCAAGTCTTTATCTTTTCTTGTTTCTGTTATATCACTTTGAATTTTATTAATATTCTTGGCCATCATTCTACATCATCTTTGGTATCATATCTATTGTCCTGCATCAATTTTGGTATCAGAGCTATCTTACTACTAATCCTTATCTAGTTGTAATCCTGGGAAGCCTTGAAACTTTTGGAAAACTGGAAAGGGTGTCTTGGTTTAATTTTGAGATTTTAGAAAATGGTTAAATCCCTAAAATCTTGGAAAGCCTTAAACCCTAAAATTTTGAAAAAGGACTTAAACCTTAATTTTTTTTTGATAAGTAAAACCTTAAATTTTTTTGAAAGAACCCTAAACCTTAGAATTTATGGAATCCCTGAAGAGATGAGATGGTTCTTGTAGTGAATATTGAGTTTATTTTCCCTTCCGGGAAGATAACTAAAATAGCGATTAGTGCCTAGAGTAATCAAAACTTTATCTCTATATTTTTTGTTGAAGAGCTCCTATAAGATCCAGAAAATCTAGAATATTATGAGTGTGTGAAGGACCGTGTTGCTCTTATTTAATTCAGTTATGACAAAGACTATTTCGATAGTGCTCAGTGTGTAGTGCATGATTTCCCCTTAACTGACACGCCAGTGATTTTAGGCAAATGGTGGATTGATGAAAGAAAAATTACTTTTAATAAGGAGACTCAAGTGTTACGATTTTTTAACCATGATGTATGGTATCTTCTCTAACTGAAGCCTGCTAAAAAATTGCCATTAATTGTAACTGAAAGTGTTTAGAATTCTATAAATAAGAAAACTGGGAAGATCTTCAATGCAATTAAGGAAGAGCCCAAGATAGAAGCTAGTGAACTTCCAGATTGAACCTTGTTCAAACCAGAGCTGTCTAATGAAGAAGGCAAGGCTGCAACTATTGATGAGGGTGATGATCATGTTGTGGAAGTTGTTGACTCAAAGCCTACTATTATGGAACATGAAGCTGAACCAATAAATGTGGAAACAAAGTTTAAGGTGAAAGTTCAGAAAAGTGAAGCAAAAACCACAGATGACGACATTAGTGTAGAAGAGCGGCTGATATGACTAGTGATAGTTAGTTTGATGAGTTAGTGGAGTCTACAGATGAGTGATTCTTTATTGTCCTAGTTTGTGACTAGCTACCTGATGATGATGTTTTAGGTCTAGTTCAGGGTGAGATTCAGCCCATCTTCACTACTACACCAGTTCTTGACTTTGTTATGGTTCTTGAGATTGTTTTTCCAGTGCATGTTCAACAGGATGAGTATTATGTGGTGTTTCCTTTATCAGTTGTTTATCAAGAGACAATTACTTATTCTGAAATCATTCTTACATCAGGCACTTACAAGCAGACGGGTTTGCATCACAACCTGATAGTTGGATGATATGGATTGTGGGTGATTAGTGCGAGTTCTCACAGCATGCTGATTATTTTCCTCTGCAAAACTCGAAGTCAAGTTTTTTTTAACAAGGGGGGTTTGATGTGGACATTAAAGTAAGGTGGGGCCCACACTTGGCATTGGTGGGGTCTACGCATTGAGTGATTTAATGAAGATACAATATTATGTGGTTTAGCATGGATCTTATAAGGTGGGTAACACTTATTTTATGTGTCCATGTAATAAAGCCTATAGTGTCAAGATTTTGGTTGTGTTTTTAGAGTAATCCCGTTTTTGGTGTTTAGTCCACTTTTTTATAGAGCAAAACTTGTCATTTTGGCTTTATTTTGGTATTTTTAGATAGGTTATTCAGTTACCTTTCTAACAAGACCAAAATTGCACAAATCCGATGTGATTTGGGGAAGTTATGACTAAATCATTAAAGAGTGTCAATAAAAATGGGAATAAAGGTTATGACTAAATTACTAAATGGGTGTTTATAAAAACGGGGGTAGTGTTTTTTATTATTATTTATTTTTATAAAGTTTTAAGTTTTAGTTGTTTTAATTTTAGGAAATTGAGTATTTTAGTTTTATGTTTTAGAAAACTTGGTTAGCAAGTTTATGATTTTAGGAAATTTTCAATTTTAGCAGCTTTTAATTGTTTAAGGTTGTAAGTCTATTTAAAGGCAACCTCTCCCCATAATTTTACAATGAATGAAGAAATTAATAAATAAAAATTTGTTTTGCTTTCTAGCTCTTGGCTAGTGTGTTCTTCCTTTGTAAAGTCTAAAAACCAGGAGTGGTTTTCCCCAAAGGTTGATTCCTTGGGTTAATGTGAGTTTAGTGGAAGCCAAGATCCTCTGTTTTGGGTTTGAAAAGCTTTAAATCAGGTCTTTATCTTTTCCTTTTTCATTTTTCTTATTTCCATTATATCACTTTGAATTTTATTGATATGTTTGGACATCATTCTATATCATCTTTGGTATCATATCCATTGTCCTGCATCACATGGCACTATTGGCCTTATTACAAAATTACCCTTTCCCTTACAAAATTTGAATTGACCCCACATAACATGTAAATTTAAATTGTGCTCTCTTATGTGAGGGTACATACATAAGTCACATAATATTGTCTGCATCATTCTCTCAGGATTGAGAGAAATTCGACTTCGAATTTGAAATCAACCACCATCCTTCATAGCTTGGTAATATGTCAGGAGTCCACAACAAAAGTGGTAGATGTGGTGGAGGTCCTAGAATTAATGACTTGCATGTACCTATTGGATTAGATGGCTGCTTGGACATGGATCTTAATCTGGTCCACTTTCGGGCATTTGCTCTAACTGGAATCTTCTCAGGTTTTGACAAAATCTGACTTTTAGTAATGATTTGCAACATGGTAGGAGGAGGAGGTCCAAATATGGAGTCTTTGCAAGAATTATTTCACCTTAATCTCTTCCGTTTCTTGGCCTTTGAATTTTTCCGAGCTGTGGTATAGGTTGCAAACTCAAGCTTGAAAGTTAATAAAGGAAGTAGAATAATAATCTCATATAATTGAAGGGCAGTCATAATCTCAGCAAATTTGGCATCTAGTTTAGCTTCTTCAAAATCCTCCTTAGGAATAGATGCCTCCAGACTTGATACCTCCTTTGGGATGGACTTGACAGAGCCTTGGGGCTGATTTATGGCACTGAAAATAGTACTCAGCAGGTCCGTTATGATATCGAATTTATCAGCAAGAGAGGTAAAGGTTCTTTCCCTTTGGTTGACCATGTAAAATTCTTAGGATCCCAACTAGGATGAAACAAGTTGGTTCTCTAGGCTCTGATACCAAAAGGGAAGATACCAAAAATTGATGTAGAATAATTTTCCAAAGCTTCAAATAATTTAAATAAAGGATGCAGAAGCAAAGAAATCAATAATTTTTTTTTTTTTTTGTTGAATAACAATTTGTATTAAGAAAAAGAAAAGAGAAATACAAAGGCCCACGTAGGAGCACAAAGAAAAAAAGAAATCAATAATAAAGTTTAGAAACAAACAAGTAGCCACAAAATTTAAGAATCAGATAATAAAATCATATAAAGAAGATAAGGAGAATTTAGAACAGAAAAAAAAATGATAAAATAGAAGAAAATAGCCTAAAAGGGTAGTTTTGTAAATTTGGACAAAAAATCCAAAATTACCAAAATACCCCTCTGATGCATCAGAAAATTCTGAAAATTTTATGGCCGTTTTTTACGTGTGATAGGGTTCTACAGTTAAATTTTGATGAAATTCTGATAAAATTTGATGGGTCAAATCAAATAATTTCAGAAAAAAAATGAAGGTGCTTTAATGGAGTTTCAAGAGGAGAAAGAAGAAGAAAAAGAAAAGGAAAAGAAAGAGATAGAGGAATAAAAAACTAAAAGAAGAAGAAAGCGAAGAAAATAAGAGAGATACCTTAGAGAAAGAGGGAAGCTGAGGAGGATACTCACGAGTATACTAGGGTGCTACAAGCCTACAATCCATATTAAGAGAAGAGGGGAGCCTAGGAGATGGCATCAACCCTTGGAGAGGAGAACATGACTGTAGCCATACCTTGGGAACACCCAAATCTTCAAAAACTTGTTTATTCTTCATTGTCAAAGTAGAGGGAGGGATTGCCTTTAAATAAGCTTACAACCTTAAACAAATAAAACTTGCTAAGATTAGAAACTTCTTAACAATCCTAAACTTGTTGGCTAAGTTTTCTAAAACATAAAAGCTTTATAAGAACTTACTTTCCTAAATATTTAAAACTACTAAAACTTCATAATTTCTAAAAACATTATTCCTGTTTTTATTGACTCCTCCTTAGTAAACTGGTCAAAACTTTCCCAAATCACCTCAGAATTGCGCAATTTGGTCTCATAAGAAAGGTAACTGAATAACCTATCTAATGACACCAAAATCAAGCCAAAAACTCAGGTTTTGCAGAAGCCAAATAAAGAGTACTGCAAGAATGTAGTGGGATCACTATAAGGATGAACATGCTAGCCGATGGGGACCTTTGACCAATTGGGAAATGTGGCCATGAGAAAAAGATTTTGGCCACCAGATTACAGGCAGAGTGCTCGTCTCCAATTTACTCAGCTAAAACAGGGGAAGATGTTCATGGAAGAGTACACTAGCCGATTCTATTATTGGCTATACAAGCTCAATTCAAGTGGGATGATGACATTATGGTAGCCATGTATCGCTGTAGATTACAATCCCAAATTTCGGTACGTCTAAATTACAGTCATGTACCCACATTAGATGATTTTATCCATATTGCATATCAAGTAAAGGAGAACTTAAAGTGAGCGCTATACAAGAAGGCATTTACTGAGAGTTTTCCCCAAACCGAGGCGCTGAGTACGGGTATCTCCTGCTAGGATAGCTAGCAAGCCACATGCTAGTGGCATAGCATCAACATCTTCTAAACCAGTTCGTAATGTTACCCCTCCCAAATCTAGAAACACTGAGGGAACAAGCACTTGATAACGAATCTAATGAGATTTAGGATGCTCAGCCCTGTTATGTTCTATGTCTAGTATTGACTACGTGGGAAGCCAAGACAAATGAAGATTTACATCGAAATAGTACATTTCAGAACTAAAGTTTTGTGCAATGAACATTTATGTTCAATGGTGATTGACAAAGGTAGTTGCACCAACATTGTGTCTGAAGATGCTTGCAAGAAATTAGGCTTAAAGAAGGAACCACATCCAGCTCCATATAAAGTGGTGTGGGTTAATAACACTAATTTGAATGTACATGAGAGGTGTTTCCCCACTTATTCTAATAGTGAGTTCACTAATCAAGTCTAATGTGATGTCAATACCATTAAGGTGTGTCATATGACTCATATCTTACATGGACGACCATAGTAGTATGACAAGAAGGCACAACATTGCGGATACAAGAACACCTACACCTTCAAACACCGCAATTAAGAGATGAAGATGGTGCTAAGTCGTGATGTGTTCACCTTGAAGTTTAAGAAGACAACCAATTCTTTCCTTCTTTAGCATGTGTCATATAAAGATGATGGTATCCTTGGTTCACCTCCTAACTCAATGGGCTTGAGTTCTTTTAAGAGGGGGGAATTGATGCAACAGTCCTAACTTCGCTGGATATGGTCTACCTTCTTTGGAGGGCTAAGCCCAAACTGACTAGAAAGGGCCCTAGAAACAAAGGAAAACCTTGTGAACGGAATTTTTTTTTTAATTTTTATGAATCTTGTGAATCGAATGTAAAGCTTTAGGATCATTTCCAAAAAGTTTTATTTATTTTAGGGTCATTATTTTTAGGTTTTATTTTATTTTAAGGTTGTTTTTTGGTTTAATAAAAGAAATTTTCCAATATAACCAGGCCCCAAAGGCCTTAGAAATGAACATTTGTAATAAAGCATTTGCAAGGGTCTTTGGTGCAATTTAGGGGATTTAATTAACGTCAAAATAAGGGTTTAGAGGGTTGGTCAAGAGCCTTAGTAATTAGGAATACAAGTCCTATTTAGTTTAGGAGTCTTGTCAAGTATTTCAAGAATGGTTACTAGGTTGTAATCAGTTTTGAATTAGAAATAAAGATTGGGTTTTCTCGAGTCTACAAGTGGGCAAGTATCTGTCTCTCTCTCCCTCTATTATACTTGACAACCTCTCTCTCCAATTCTCTTTCTTTCTTTATTGTTTTATCGTTTTCTTTCTTCTTGTTATTCAATCTTTCTTGCTGTTTTCTTTAAATATATTTACCATTAATTTTTTCCAGCATTAATGAACACTAAGAACCGATCAAGAATCAATCTTATTAGATTCTTGGAACCCCAAAACTTGTAAACTATTTTCCTCACTGTTTTCCCTCTAAGAAAGCCCCAAGAACTCATTTCCCTTACTGTTTTCATCAAGAAATCCACACCCTCCTATTCTCTAAACCTTGCGGCAGACCTTTCCTTAATTTCTCCTATTATTTTATCTTCAAGAGCCCCTAAACCTTATTTCTATAAACCTACAACACCTTCTTTTACCCAAATCCCCTTGATTTCGAGTCTAAAACTTCTCTCCTAAAAGTGCTAATTAGTCTGAAATTTTAAGCGTTAGGATTGTAACCCTCTCTTGATACAAGTTCCTTGGGATACAATAATAAACGCAGAAATAAACAAGCAAACACACAAAAAACCACAGCATAATGATTTACATAGAAAACCCCAAGACCAGGGCAAAACCATGGAGCCACACAAAAAACTTTCCCTATAATGAAAGAATACAAAGCTACTAGTTTTCCTCTTTCTCACACACACTATCACAGCCTACAACCATTGAGAAACCCCTTTCTCTTTCTCCTTCTCACCTTCTCTCTCAATCAAGAGAACCTTGAGAAAACCTAAAGAGAAATCCTTTTTAAGCATTTTCATCATTCTCTCAAACCTTATAAAAACCTTTGCAAACCTTTTGAGTGACTTCTCAATAACACTAAACAATAATAGAAAACTTATATAGATCACACAAGTTGATCCCACCACAAAACTTAGTTTTCTTTGCTCTCCACGGAAGCTTCTATTTTTGTTCTGCCTTGTCGGCTCAATCTAGGAATGAATTGGGTGTCTGACTCAATTCGGGATCAAACAAGCAACTCTCTGGTTTCTGGTTTCTGTAGTCTGTGTTACCCGATATGTTCGAATCAATCCGGGATCAATCTGGCAGCTAGAACTCACTCCTTTAGCTCCTCTCACCTCCGGTTTACATCGTACTCCACCCCAACAATCTCCCACTTGGAAACTGATGCTCTATGTCAATTTTCTAGCGTCCGTACCTATGATGAGACCTCTTCCATTCCGTGACCATCTGCAACTCTTCTTCTTATCTTTAATCATGCTCCTAGTCTTGATTTCTTTAGGATTCTCCCACTGGACATAAAGACACCCTCAACAATCTCTAACTTAGCTTTAACCTCAATCCCTTCAAGACTTCCTACTAAACCTTGTCTTTAATTGCATGTTTGTCAAGACACCAATCTTCAGCATGTACACCACACTCCACCTTTGGCTCTCACCCTAGAACCAACCTTGGAGAATTACCTACACTTGTCCTCCTTCTGTAAACACTGCGCTATGCACTTGAAATGCACCTCCACCACAACTTGATACCACTTGTTATTATGATACCAGTTATTACATACCTTATCTGCAAACACCACAAACTTTTGCGATGGGTCCTGTATGCAAATACCGTAAACAACCACTAGTTATTTTTCAATGACCTTTATTATCACCACTACACACACCATCAAGTCAATTCAATCCTATAGCATTTGACTTAATCACAGCTAAATCATATGTGTAGTTGCCACCAAGTCAATTTTAGAGAGGGACCTCGATCCGTCCTCTCCAATCACATGAACCTCCTCACCATCATCTGCCACCTGGAAACTTGCATCACCTCTCTCTTCTACATTGGCAAAAGAGACCCTACACCAACATTGGTATTTTCGTGTACTCCGTTTTCAGTTACCCATCTAGATTAAAGGAACACCATTTCTTAGCGTACTCTTATTCAGACGAAATAGTCCTTCTTGACACTTATCTCCCTTCATCAAAACCAAATAGCCTTTTGTGATTTTTATAACTCCACCTACAGCTCAATATATGCACCCCTTGCTATTACTTGTCATGATCGTAACCCTCTCTTGATGCGAGTTCCTTAGGATACAATAATAAACAAGCAAACAAACAAGAAACTATAACACAATGATTTACATAGAAAGCCCCAAGACCAGGGAAAAACCATGGAGCCAAACAAAAATTTTCACCATAATGGAAGAATACATAGCTACAATCCTCTCTCTCTCACACACACTATCACAACCCACAACCCTTGAGAAACCCCTTTCTCTTTTCCCTTCTCACCTCTCTCAACCAAGAGAACGATGAGAAAACCTAAAGAGAAATCTTTCTTAAGCCCTTTCAGCACTCTCTCGAACCTTGCAAACCCTTTGAGGGACCTCTCAATAACCTTAAACAACAATAAAGACCTTATATAAATCATAAAAGTTGATCTCACCACAAAACCTAGCTTCTTATGCTCTCCACGAAAATTTCAATTTTCGTTCTGCCCCATCGGCTCAATCCTAGATCAATCCAGGATTAAACTGGGTGCCTGGCTCAATCCAGGATCGAACTGGGAACTCTCTAGTTTCTGCTTTCTGCAATCTGCATCACCCGATGTACTGAGATCAATCCGGCAACACTGGAACTCACTCCTTTGGTTCCTCTCACCCCTGGTTTACATCAGACTCCACCCCAACACTAAGCATACATGTGGTTACTATAATTCAAGAAATCTTCTGCCTAAATCCTTTGAAATCATATTCTAACTCAATCCCTATTTAAGCCATGATCTCCCTCTACTTCAAACCCTGAAATCAATACCCCTTAGCCCACATAAAGATCTATTAATAGACCCACTTACAGTCCCTTGCTTAACCCTACTCCATACCCCATTCAGCCAACAGGATCCCTAAGTATCAGCCACTAAACCACCCTTGAGTACCCTATAAACCTGTTGTATTACCCAATCTTGAAACCCAAACCAGCCCCCAATTTGAACCCTTGTCAACCCAATTTTTCAACTTAGAATCCACAAGCACCTCTCAGTACAACCCCTGTTTAGACCATTATACATGTTATTTTACCCGTAGGATAACAACCTTTCTTTAAGGTTGTCCATCTCCATCAACCATGTTGATATATCTTTTGAGATAACAACCTTTTAAGCATGTGAATTGGGACATCCTTGACTACATGTCAAGGTGGTGGTTGGGCTTTGGGAGTAGATGGAGAGGATGGCAGGGGTGTGTTTAATCAATTGTATTCTTACTTCAATTAGATAGGACCTCAACAGCGTTTTTTGGAAGCTCTAAAGGTCTCAGACAGGGTGACCGTCATGCCCCTTAATCTGGTAGTCTTTAAACCTTTAGGTTGTCCCCTTTCAAAGTTAGCAAAAGGAGGTTTATTTGAAAGTTGCATTATGGGTGCATATAGGACCAATAGTCACAAATTTCCAGTTTGCAAATGACAAATGACTTTTTGTCAAGATTCACATGGAAATCAGGTTATTGAGATGCAAATTATTATTATTATTATTATTTTGGATTTTTGTGAAAGTTTTAGCAATATAACATTTCAATGAAGACTATCAACTGAAAGTTTATTCTCAAGAGACATTGGTGTTTCTTGCAAAGAAAACCAAGCCTCAAGAGGAAAAGCTTAGAGAACAAAGTTGATTCTCTCGATAGAGAACGCTGGTTTTAAGAGTCACAGACCACGAGCTTGGGCAAGCCTATTTCCAAGTAAGAGTGTCGAGCTCTTGGTCACAGGTGGTGATGAAGATGAGAGAAAGATCAACAAAGCAAGGAGTCATTCACCTTCTTCTTCTACAGAGACTTGTCTCTAGAAACCAAAACTTACTCCTCTTCCTTTTCTCTAAACTCTCTCAGATTTTCTAGCCCTTTCTCAACTCACAAACGGCCCTATATAGAGAGCCAAGTGGTGAACTCCAAACATAGTAACCAAGCAAGGGAAAAGTCAATCACCGGATTCGTCTCCACACCCTCACGGGTTTGCCTTGGATGATGTGTGACACAAAGGTCAACATTTCAGTCTCCAGCCATTGCAGGTTGAGCAGTAGCCTGCTGGTGACTGAACTCTCACCATTTTAGGTGAGCAATTTGTATGATGAATTTAGGTAGGTCAACTAAGCTTGAACGAGTAAGTCTAGCTGTTCGCAGGTGGGCAGAAGAAGGTAGCAGCATCAGAGATGACTTCCCTGAGAATTTCATTGAATTGGAAAAAAAGACAAGGAATGCAGTTGCTCTGTTTTCCGTTTCAGGAAACAGGGCAATTGTAGCCTTATTAATTTTGAAATATCTCAACACATCACCAACTAAACCCTTTCCTCTAGTCTCTACCTACACTATTCCACACCCACACTGATGATTCATAATCAATTGTGCAATCCCCTTTAATATGAGAGTGAAAGTGTGTTAGTCTTGTACTACAAAGAGTAAAAAATAAAAAATAAAAAAATACCGAAAGCACTTGCTCTCCAATCAAGCCATAATGTGCAGGATCACCATTTAAGGTGAAACAGTTCCCTTTGGGTTGTAAAGACAAGGCAATACAAAAATCCAGACAACTATTCTCTTCTAGCATTAAAGTTGTTGGATTCTAGCATGAATCCTAGATGTCACACATCACTTGCAAGAGTTGCCGAGTTCAATAAACTCATTCACAAAATAAGGGTAGATTTTAGGTTATTTAGGTTAGGGTTGAGTCATCGGGCCTCACATCCTCATGCTACTTACATACCAATTTAAAAGGGAATCAAACCAGGTGTAGTTCTATCAAAATGATCCGAGGCATGGAGGTTTCATTATTGTTTTTCTTGAGGAGAGTTGGGGCCTCCCACTTTATATAGGAGGAACCATGGGCCAAGCTAACCTAGGATACAACCAAACTCAGATCAAGTCTTGTCTCTCAAACGAAGTGCACTCCTCAGAGAGACCATGATACCTCTTATACAAACTTATTGTCCTTTATAGCCAGGTGTCTAAAAACAAATGACAAAACTTATCCAAATTTTATGAAAATTTCAATAGAGTTTCCCCTTAGGATAGTGAACATCATATGTCAAAACCCACTAATTCCATGAAGGATTTGAGCTCAAAGATTCAAATTGTTCCCTCCTATGAGGGAAATGAATCCAAGTGCTTAATGGACCCTAGGTCCAAGAATAGAAAAGAGAAAGAGAGAGAGAGAGAGAGACATAGTCACAGTGGGTGTACACGGCCCCCTTTATCCCTACTTATGTCTCTCCTCTTCTTCTCCCTCCTTTCTTCTTTCTTTGGCTCTCTTACGCATTCCCCTTCTCTGCCTTCTCTTTTATGTGGATTTGAACCCACTTTAGGCCTTCTATAATAGGTCTCAACCACCCAAACACGTGTCCACAACTTGCTGGACATTAATCAGGCTTTTCCATTCACAACTAGGCCTCATTCGTACGAACGGTCATGGCTATGTTGTCTAGCACTGTCCACATGGTTCATGGCCTGTCTTTTTAAGTAGAATGTACTTAGGTTCAGCCCTACGTAACCCCTTTTGTGGTAACCGAGTGACACCATTATAAATATTTAGAATCTAATGGTAGTTTTGTGATTATCAGTATGATTTTTTTTTGGGCGGGGTTGATGTTCCCTTCTAGCAATCCACGAAGAGTTTAGTGTACACCTTGAGAGGGAGTGACAGGTCTTCAAGGAGTGTAGCCTTAGAGCTTTTCCCTCTCATCAGTTGTGGCTCGGAGTTGCTATACACTATGCCTGGTGATTCCTATTAGCACTAAGACTGTAATCCGTTGCCTGTAATTAATATAATTGTTGCATTTCCATTCATTGTCGTGTGCATTGTGTATTTTATTGTGGCTTGTCGCTTATACGCAAGCGTGATTTTGGTGGCTGGGTCGGAGACCGTAGACACAAACGAGCGCCACATAAGAGCTTAAAAAATGTTGCTCGTGACAGTTGGTATAAGAGCCTCGCTCTTGATCAGGTGGCAAGATGGCTACAACACGCACAAACAAGGATCGACTCAAGGATATGGAAGCACATGTCGACTGCATGAAGTGACGTTAGGATTGTCCCAGATGGTGGGGCGGGTGACTATCCTTGAGGAGAGGTAGAACCATGTGACAAGCACTGTCAATGTGCTAGACGAAGACATGTGCACCATGATTAAAGTTCTTCATTCCCACGGTTTGGCTTGTTGCCACTCCTAGTTGAGCCCATGGCTCTGACAAGCACATTAACTTGATTATTGAGCTCAATGATTTGGGAATGAAGAGCTTCAATCGTGGTGCACATGTCTTCGTCGAGTACGTTGACAATGCTTGTCACATGGTTCTACCTCTCCTCGAGGATAGTCACCCGTCCCACCATGTGGGACAATCCTAACGTCACTTCATATGGGACAATCCTAGCTCGGCTCGGCTCGTCATGAGCTAAGCCTAAGCCTCATTTTAAGCCTTGGATTTAAGCTCAATTTCTAAGTGAGCCTAAGCCGAGCTTCACTGAGTTCAGCTCATTAAAAGCTCTTATTAAATTTTTTTAATTTATAGATATATATTCAAGATGTATAACATATGAACAAAAAGACATGGGTTTCTTGTCTTTGGGTGATGTAATCTCTAGCTAAATGAACAAATAATATGCAGGTTTGTTTCTAAGAAATGATGCACTACTTGACAAAGGTGCATTAATAAATGCATAAGTACATATTTATTAACTTATAGTTATAGGAATATCCTCCCTTAACTCATATGTTTTAACCAAAACACCCTTATCTAAGCATCGTTTCATGCATTGATGGGTATTGCTGTGATATAAACCCATTACTGGTACTAAAAGTCTCAAGTTTGCTTAACATACCTAAGCTTGTAGGTCAGCAGACCTGACAACAGTTTAACTGAAAGACTAGAAATTTTCAAGATTAGACTGGACCAAGTTACCCTTTTCTGTACTATACTTACCCTTTTCTTTTTCTCTTCCAAACCCAAACCCAAACCCAAACCCCTCCCTGTTATCCCATTTCAACCCTAATTTTTTCATGGAGTACAAGAAGAAGAGGAGGAGAGCACCTATCAATTCAGCCGGACAGTCAAGCACTGCCAACATCTTTACACTCCACACAGGTACATTGTATTGTGTTTGATTATATAATTTCACTAAACACATGTGGTCCATTGAATTAAATGAAGAACAAATTTTTGATATAGTTTAAACTTACATTTTTTTTGGTAAATGGTTTAGACTTACATTGATGTTCCTCGGATTGGCTCACCCATGAATCAAGTTGTTTCAAATTTAAGTTTTTGATGTAGAAGGATTGACAGACGTTGAGTTGTCAAATTCTGAGTTAATTGCGTTGGATTATCTTGACCGAAAGGATCTTCGCAAGAGAGGCAATGATCGGTAGAATTTGGTATAATTGATACAAATTTTGCTATTTATGGAAAGTGGC
>JAOXJP010102189.1:0-14358 GCA_025762735.1 Platanus orientalis | reverse complement strand
AGAGCTTCTAAAATCAGCAAACATTGTTTCTCACCTTTGAACATATCAACTCCACACACTCTAATCAGCATTGTGATAATGACTAGAGCAACAAGCAATCAAAGGCTCTCTCAGGTGGTTTAAACAGGGCAGTCCACAAGTTGAGTAGCTGTGGATATTTTCCAGATCACTTCGCAGCCAGTGTTGGGTTCAAGTTAGTAACTCCTTCAAGGAATAGATAGCTAAGTACTCAGAGGAACACTTTCAACAGCAACAACTTGATTTGATGACTAATCTTCTGTAGTTTATGGAACAGTAGGCAATCGTGTCACTTCCAGTTGAGAAGGTAGTCTCAGCATAGGGTAAAACAGCAAGTGTGTGCTAGAGTAGGGGATCTGATGGCCACAAGAAGGGAAAGGATACTTGCTGTTTTGGGTTCAGGTATTTAGTAGCACAGCAACTTATTGTAGGATTGGGATAAAAATTGATGCTGTTAGTCAATGAAGCAATAAGTTTGTGTGGGCAGTAGAATAACACCAGAAGGGTATTAAAGATCAGCTAAAGTTAGAGAACCAGCCTATGGTGTGTGTGTTTGGAACTGGAATAGGATGTGTCTTTAGCATATCAGTCAGGGAAGTTATTCCAAGATTGGTTAAATACAGACATAATGAAAACTTACTCAGAGATCAGAAAAGACCATCCACTAATTGATACTGATGCAGGCAGAACACAGCAAGTTTGGCAACTAGTATTAGAGCTTCAGAACAACACCAAAATTCCAGACTAGGGACACCTGAATGCAATCAGAACTCAATGCTATACTGTTGCATCCTCTGATGATAGGAATCTTCAATTTTGACTACCTCAAACAACCAAATACTTCCTTCAGGTTCTGTAATATTGTATCTTCAGCAAGGAGAGTTCTAGCATCAATAATCACTTGTGGACTGATGTCTCCAGCAGTCCTGACACAACTTGGTGCAAGATATAGCATGTAAACAAAGGCAACACTTGATGGTGTTCTATTTGACACCTCCTTCAATATATTAACACACAAAACAGATCATGACTAGGAGTGTTCCTTTATCGGCAATAACAAGGCCCCAGTGAAGGATCATCCAAATATAATCTACTAATCAAGATGATGAACCCACATTAATGACCCAAGGACCCAGATGGAGTGGAGCCAACTGGAAACCTGGCTTTGATACCAAATTTGATGCAACACACCCCACCCCCTAAAATCATCAAACCACATAAAACACCCTCTCAGACATTTAATCAAACACTCGGTCTTCAAAATTCTGGGTACAACTTCATGCACTCTTGTTTGTAGGAAGATTTCATCAAAATTCACCTAATTAGTAACTTCCAATTTGAACTTAGATATCAAAGGGGCTGGTACATAGCTTTCCCATGCGAGAGAGTGAGAGCTAAAAGGCACTAAAACCCTTGTGTATATGGTCTGGCTGCAGGTAATGGCTACTAGATTAATGATCTACAAATCTCAAAACCTCAAGGGAGAGATTCCCGGGTGTTGCAGGCTGCAGCAGTGTATACCAAGAATATAGGTGTTTATTAATGCATAAAAACCCACATAGGGGTGCTGGAAAATTTTCTGGCAACAACGAATATGATTTTCTTTATAAAAAAAATTCAGAGAAGTTCTGGGATTTCTGGGCAGCCAATTGATATGGGAAAAGGTTTAGGTGTTGGATGTTTAATAGTGCAAAAGGGAAGGTTGATATGGTGTGGTATGGAAGAAACTAGATGAAGATGGTGATGGATAATGAAGACAGCGAATGGGTTGGCAGTGGTAACAAGTTAGGAATCAACAAAAACCAGAAAAATCAGAGAGAAAAGATAAGAAGAGAAGAAGAAGATGATAGAAGGAGTACCTTATGAGGAAATCACCAACCTCACTCCCTTGGAAATCACCAACCAAGGTTCAAGAACTAGGCACCAAGAATTTGAGAAGACATCCTTGCTTGTGTAAGAGGAAGAAAGCAAAATTTTTAATCATAATAAGCATCATTGTCAATTACATCAGTTGGGGCTGATTTTATAAGCCATAAAACCCCTAAAATCTAACTAGTGACGCCCATACCTTTCCATCCCTTTACCAAATCCCGTGGTATTGATTTTTCCCCGCAAAACCCTATTTTGAAGCTAGTTACAACTTTGTCCTATATAAAAACCTAAAATTTCAGTCATGTCCTATCTCTAATAACTATTAAACTATAAATTAAGACAATAAAACTTTAATAAATGGACTGAAAACTAAACCAAAGACTCTATAATGTGTCTCCATGTGTGCCTTCTTGCTTGTCTTCATGTGTGGACCCCACTAGACCTATGTGTGGGTCCCACCTTGCTTGCCATGTCCTCATCAAGATGCCACCCTTCCACTTGACATCCAAGCAAGGCAACAAAAGAGAGTGACAATCCTCTTCCACATGAATTCCAGCTACGTGGGATTTTCCCCAATTTATTTTTCAATCCCGAGATGATCTCAAAAGCTATTAGAGTATTCTTCAAATTCATCATACAATCAGATTCTAAATTAATAAAAAGGATGGTATCGTCTGCAAACTGTAGATGAGAAATCAGCAGATCACTCAATTTAAATTTGAACCCCTTAACTAAATTGGCATGAACAGCATGATTAATAAGGGCATTAAGAGCATTAAGAGCATCTGTCACCCAGGAGAAGAGAAAAGGAGACAAAGGATCCCCCTCCCTCAAGCCCCTGGAAGTATCAAAGAACCCTTTGGAAGTCACATTTAGCAACACAGAGAACCAAGGCTTCACGACAGCCCAATACCCACATTATTCATCTCTTCCCAAAACTTTTTTTGAGCGGCACCCACTCAAGAAAGCCCTAATCCACCCCCTGCACTCCCAATCTACCTAAGCATTCACACACTCATTTGCCACAAGGATCCCATCAATAATCTGCCGGCCCTTAATGAAAACACCTTTGAGTATTCAAGATAATATCATTCATAACAGACTGCTGACAAGCCCCATCCCTTTTAGGGGAGATGGAATCGTCTATAGCTCTAAATTACTATACAGTCCAAACAGGCCTATCACAGCCACAGTAGTGGCTGTGATTCACTGATTTGACACCCTCAAGATTTAAATATCAAATTTCGGTCAAATAACAACTACTTTTGTGGCTTTGATATGCCTGTTCGGACTGTAGAGAGATTTTGAGCTGTAGATGATTTTCTCTGTTTTTAGGGATTAGTGTAATAAAGGTCGTCCTCGCCCCTTTGTGTAATATTTCTAAATTTATGTTTTAGAATGTCTAGAAATCTGTATCTGGTTTATATGTTTGTGGCAGTTATTTGTTCTGAGCTGATTGTAATGCCCCTTCTGTTCTGATATAGAATGGACTTAACCTATATTGTTTGAGAATGTTCTGTTCCATTGAGCAGCCTGTCACATATCTTCTTTGAAGGCTTTGAAGTCGTAACCCTTAATTTATTTTCTTTGCAAAATCAGGTGAAAGATATGAGCTTTAAATTGCATGTTAGTACTCATAAATAACAGTAGATTCAGGACCTTACTCATTCAAACTTAACTGCAGGGACCGTGGTAGTATGGAGGACCCAGATGGGACATTAGCAAGTGTTGCCCAATGCATTGAGCAGTTGCGCCGGAGTTCGTCAACTGTACAGGAGAAAGAAAACTCATTGAAGCAGTTGCTGGACCTTATTGATACACGTGAAAATGCTTTCAGTGCTGTTGGGTCTCATTCTCAGGCAGTTCCAATACTTGTTTCTCTTCTCAGATCAGGATCACTGGGTGTGAAGTTGCAGGCTGCTACTGTTTTAGGTTCTCTATGTAAGGAGGATGAACTAAGGGTAAAAGTCCTGCTAGGGGGTTGCATTCCTCCATTGCTTGGTCTTCTCCGTTCCAACTCAGCAGAAGGCCAAATTGCAGCCGCAAAAGCTATCCATGCTGTTTCTCAAGGTGGGGCTAGGGATCATGTCGGATCAAAAATATTCTCAACTGAAGGAGTTGTTCCTGTGCTTTGGGAGCAACTAGGTAATGGGCTCAAGGCTGGAAGCTTGGTTGATAACCTATTAACTGGGGCTTTGAAAAACCTGTCCAGCTGCACTGAGAGATTCTGGTCTGCGACAATAGAAGCAGGAGGAGTGGATATACTAGTGAAGTTGCTCACAACTGGACAGTCAAGTACTCAAGCAAATGTTTGCTTTCTTCTTGCATGTATGATGATGGAAGATTCATCTGTTTGTTCTAGGGTCTTAGCTGCTGAAGCTACTAAACAACTCCTCAAGCTTTTAGGACCTGGTAATGAAGCCTCTGTTAGAGCAGAAGCTGCAGGTGCTCTTAAATCTCTTTCTGGTCAGAGCAAAGAGGCAAGACGGGAGATAGCTAATTCTAATGGGATACCTGCTTTAATAAATGCTACAATAGCTCCATCAAAAGAATACATGCAAGGTGAGTATGCTCAAGCATTGCAGGAGAATGCAATGTGTGCTCTCGCGAATATCTCCGGTGGTTTGTCTTATGTCATCTCAAGCCTTGGAGAAAGTCTTGGTTCATGCACTTCCTCTGCGCAGATTTCTGATACATTGGGGGCTTTAGCTTCGGCTCTTATGATATATGATAGCAAAGCAGAATCTATTAAAGCATCAGACCCTTCGATTATTGAGCAGGTATTGGTTAAGCAGTTCAAACCACGGTTACCATTTCTTGTGCAGGAACGTACCATTGAAGCCCTGGCCAGTTTGTATGCAAATGCTATCCTCTCAAAGAAACTGGCAAACTCTGATGCGAAGCGTCTGCTTGTTGGTTTGATCACAATGGCAACTGATGAGATTCAGGATGAGCTGATTAAATCCCTTCTACTACTTTGTAACAGAGAAGGTAGTCTATGGCGTGCTCTTCATGGTCGTGAGGGGGTTCAGCTGTTAATATCTCTTCTTGGTCTTTCATCAGAACAACAGCAGGAATGTGCAGTTGCAGTACTTTGCCTTTTATCTAATGAGAATGATGAAAGCAAATGGGCTATAACAGCTGCTGGAGGCATACCACCACTTGTTCAAATTCTAGAGACAGGGTCTGTGAAAGCCAAGGAAGATTCTG
The DNA here is from genome assembly GCA_025762735.1 of Platanus orientalis. NCBI lineage: Eukaryota > Viridiplantae > Streptophyta > Magnoliopsida > Proteales > Platanaceae > Platanus > Platanus orientalis. The sequence continues at coordinate 9,258 of JAOXJP010102189.1, read as the reverse complement.
CAACAATCCTTGGAAACCTCTGCAACCACAGTGAGGACATACGGGCATGTGTTGAAAGTGCTGATGCTGTGCCTGCTTTATTATGGCTTCTGAAGAATGGGAGCCAGAACGGGAAAGAGATAGCAGGAAAGACATTGAACCATCTTATTCATAAATCAGATACAGGGACAATCAGCCAACTTACTGCCTTATTAACTAGTGATCTTCCTGAATCTAAGATCTATGTTTTGGATGCCTTGAGAAGTTTGCTTTCTGTGGCTCCCCTTAAGGACTTATTACATGAAGGCAGTGCTGCGAATGATGCGATTGAGACAATGATTAAAATTATGAGTTCTACAAGGGAAGAGACTCAAGCTAAGTCTGCGTCAGTTCTAGCTGCACTCTTTGATATGCGGAAGGACTTGCGTGAAAGTGGTATTGCTGTTAAGGCTCTTTGGTCAGCCATGAAGCTGTTAAATGTGGATTCTCAAAAGATCTTAGTAGAATCTTCATGTTGCCTTGCTGCTATTTTTCTTTCGATTAAACAAAACCGGGATGTGGCTGATGTTGCTAGAGATGCATTGTCTCCATTAGTTGTTCTTGCTAACTCTTTGGTTCTGGAAGTTGCAGAACAAGCAACAAGGGCTCTGGCCAATCTTCTTTTGGATAATGAAGTCTCAGAGCAAGCATTTCCTGATGAAATTATTTTGCCTGCTACGAGGGTTTTACAAGAAGGCACGGTTGATGGAAGAATTCATGCGGCGGCAGCAATTGCTCGCCTCCTCCAATGTCGCTCCATTGATTATGCACTATCTGATTGTGTGAATCGTGCTGGAACAGTTCTTGCATTAGTTTCTCTTCTGGAATCCACTAGTATTGAATCTTCTGCGACATCAGAAGCACTTGATGCACTTGCTATATTGTCAAGGTCAAAAGCAACGAATGGGCATATCAAACCTGCATGGGTTGTCCTAGTTGAATACCCACACACCATAGCCCCATTGGTTTCATGTATAGCTGAAGCAATGCCCTTGTTGCAGGAGAAAGCCATAGAAATTTTATCAAGGCTTTGCCAAGATCAGCCTATTGTTCTGGGGAATACAATTGCTAGTACCTCTGGGTGTATCTCATCAATTGCAAGAAGGGTGATTAGTTCCAAAAACATAAAAATCAAAGTGGGGGGAACTGCACTTCTTACTTGTGTTGCAAAAGTGCATCATCAAAGAGTGGTTGAAGCTCTAAAGGAATCAAACTCATGTGTCTATCTCATTCAATCTCTTGTTGAAATGCTCAGGTTGGGGCAATCATCTTTGTTGACAGACCAGGGGGGCAATGAAAGCAGTGAGGAAATAAGAATTTATAGGCATATTGAAGAACAATCCAGAAATGGCGAAACTGGAAATGGCACAGCAGTTATTTCTGGTGATAATTTAGCTATATGGCTACTTTCTGTTCTCGCCTGTCATGATGACAGAAGTAAAATTGTCACTATGGAGGCTGGAGCAGTTGAAGTTCTTACTGAGAAGATCTCTCAGTGTTTGTCACAAGCTGCTCAGGTAATTCACATGTAATTTCTTGTGTTCAGTTCACTTGTTATACAAGCAGTGAATCATGGGTTTCATTCTCGAGATATGTGGTAGTTGGTATATCATATTTTCCTGTAGATTGGCACAATAGGCTTAACCTCTTAAAGTTTTATTTTTTCTCCTTGTTCTCTCAGCCTGCTTGTTTCTTGTGGAGTTGATACTGATGATGCATTAATGCTGTCATTCTTTATACTTGTATTCACTCTTTTGTGCATATAATTTCTGCAGAGTGATAAAGAAGATAGCAGTACATGGGTTTGTGCTTTACTGCTTGCAGTTTTATTCCAAGACAGAGATATCATACGTGCACATGCAACCATGCGATCTGTCCCTGTACTTTCAAATTTGTTGAAGTCGGAGGAGTTTGCAAATAGATATTTTGCAGCACAAGCAGTGGCAAGTCTCGTATGTAATGGTAGCAGAGGGACTCTTCTGGCTGTTGCAAATTCAGGGGCAGCAGGTGGGCTTATTTCCTTACTTGGCTGTGCTGATGTTGATATGTATGATCTTCTGGAACTATCCGAGGAGTTTGCTTTGGTGCGCAATCCGGAGCAAGTTGCTCTGGAGAGGTTGTTCAGAGTTGATGACATTAGAGTCGGTGCTACTTCTCGGAAAGCAATACCTGCCCTTGTTGATCTACTAAAACCAATTCCGGACCGACCTGGGGCACCTTTTCTCGCACTTGGGCTGCTGACTCAGCTTGCGAAAGACAGTGCCCAAAACATGATCATAATGGTAGAATCAGGGGCTTTAGAGGCACTGACCAAGTATCTTTCCCTTGGCCCACAAGATGCAACAGAAGAAGCTGCCACAGATTTATTGGGGATCCTGTTTGGCAGTGCTGAAATACGGAAACATGATTCTGCATTTGGTGCTGTAAATCAACTAGTAGCAGTCTTACGTCTAGGTGGAAGAGGGGCTAGGTACAGTGCTGCTAAAGCATTGGAGAGCCTATTTTCATCAGACCATATTAGGAATGCAGAAATGGCTCGACAGGCTGTTCAACCCCTAGTGGAGATTCTTAACACTGGCTCGGAGAGGGAACAACATGCTGCAATTGCTGCGTTGGTTAAGTTATTGTGTGAAAGTCCATCAAGAACCCTCGTTGTTGCCGATGTTGAAATGAATGCAGTAGATGTTCTTTGCAGGATCCTTTCATCGAATTGTTCAATGGAACTGAAGGGAGATGCTGCTGAGTTGTGTTGTGTCCTTTTCGGAAATACAAGAATCAGATCTACAATGGCTGCTGCTCATTGTGTTGAGCCTCTGGTATCTCTCCTTGCAACTGAGTTCAGTCCTGCTCAACATTCAGTGGTCCATGCCTTGGATAAACTATTGGATGATGAACAATTGGCAGAACTAGTTGCTGCACATGGTGCTGTCATTCCTCTTGTTGGACTTCTTTTGGGAAGGAAATATGCACTTCATGAGGCTGTTTCAAAAGCTCTTGTGAAATTAGGGAAGGACAGGCCAGCTTGTAAGATGGAAATGGTGAAAGCTGGGGTCATTGAGAGCATACTTGATATCCTTCATGAAGCTCCTGATTTTCTTTGTGCTGTATTTGCTGAACTTCTCCGGATATTGACCAATAATACTAGCATTGCAAAGGGTCCTTCCGCAGCCAAAGTGGTTGAGCCCTTTTTTCTGCTGCTATCAAGACCAGAGTTTGGTCCTGATGGACAGCATAGTGCTTTACAGGTTCTTGTTAATATTTTGGAGCATCCCCAGTGCCGGGCTGACCATAACTTAACCCCTTGCCAAGCTATTGAACCACTTATTTCTTTATTGGATTCTCCAACTTTAGCAGTGCAGCAGCTGACAGCTGAACTTCTTTCGCATCTACTCTTGGAAGAAAGTCTTCAGAAGGACTCAATAACACAACAGGCAATTGGTCCCCTGATACGAGTTCTAGGGTCTGGTATACATATTTTGCAACAAAGGGCCATAAAAGCTCTTGTTAGTATTGCATTAATGTGGCCAAATGAAATTGCAAAGGAGGGTGGTGTCAATGAGTTGTCCAAATTTGTATTGCAAACTGCTTTTTCGTTGCCTAATGCCTTGTGGGAATCTGCTGCTTCTATTTTAGCCAGTATTCTGCAGTTCAGTTCTGAATTTTATTTGGAAGTACCTGTTGCAGTATTGGTAAAATTGCTTCATTCTGGCACAGAAAGCACAGTGATTGGTGCATTAAATGCTCTGCTTGTGTTGGAAAGTGATGATGCAACCAGCGCTGAAGCGATGGCTGAAAGTGGTGCTGTGGAGGCACTTTTGGAGCTTCTCAGGTGTCATCAGTGTGAGGAAACCGCAGCAAGACTGCTGGAAGTGTTGTTGAACAATGTGAAGATCAGAGAAACAAAAGCTGCTAAGTCTGCAATTTCACCACTATCCCAATACCTTTTGGATCCACAAACCCAAGCTCAACAAGCAAGGTTACTGGCAACCTTAGCTCTTGGTGATCTGTTCCAGAATGAGGGTCTTGCTCGAACTACAGATGCTGTTTCAGCTTGTCGAGCTCTAGTAAATCTGCTTGAAGACCAGCCTACGGAAGAAATGAAAGTTGTAGCTATATGCGCATTGCAAAACCTTGTAATGTACAGCCGTTCGAATAAAAGAGCAGTTGCAGAAGCTGGAGGTGTTCAGGTTGTACTGGATCTCATCAGTTCAAGCAATCCAGATACATCAGTTCAGGCAGCAATGTTCTTTAAACTTCTCTTCTCTAACCACACCATTCAAGAGTATGCTTCTAGCGAAACAGTGAGAGCTATAACTGGTATGTTCTTCTTATCCATTTCTTATTCTTGTGAACCCATCTGGCCCACTTTTGGTCTCATTTGATTAGCATATCTATCTGGTATTGTTCTGATGGGTGCCTGTAGCATTAAAAAAAATAAAAATTATGTACCGCTCTTGATTCTTGGGTTACTTGTAGGTGATTAAATAGTATCTTTAACTTCCTACTGAAGCTTGCTGTTTGTTTTATGGTCAGGTACATGAATCTATCCCACATTTTTTTTGATAGGTAAACATTAGTGGCTAATAAATTAGTAGGTGAAGACGGGTTTTGAGCCCAGGTCTGTGGTATGATGCCCGCAAACTTTACCAACTTAGCAAGCTGGCATCTTCCTCGTCCTTTTTGGCATTCTCCTCGTCTTCTAGAATCTAGAGTCTTTACCTGTCTCAGTTCTCCGTACCGGTGCTGTCATTGTTTTTGTTGCATAAGACCAAATCATTTTTGTTTCAAACTCTAATATAGACTTCTCTTTCATTTCTCGGATATCAGTTTTGTGGTTCTTTCTGTAGGTTTCTTTATTTGAGAAAATTATTCCATGCTTATATAGAGAAACCATATTAGCTGCTCTAGCAGTATTTTATTTAGTTATTTGATGGATATATCCCTGTGCAACTCAATAAAACAACAAAATAATCTCTTCACAGTACTCACCCAGATCCACACCCAAGCTAGAGCAAAGATATTTTTTTAGTCGACCTCTGTTAGCTAATGATTGTGGGAGACAGATTTATCTCAACATGGTTTCAAAACTCATCTGATCTCGAATCGGATCACCCAATCCGAATTGGGATTGGACAGTATTGGTCCTAGTCTGGACCTAGGATCACAATCCACGACCGGATTGCCCGATCCTTGCTATGAATCGGATGATCCACACACTTCCTCAAAGAATGAAAAAAAATATTAAATAAGGATATTTGGAGTCCCCACAAAGATCCTCCCTCAAAGAATCTCTTTTAAAGAACCCTAAGAGATTTTGATATAAGAAGTAAACCCCAAAAAGAAACACCCACAACCTTTGGCTAGATTAGACTTCACCAACCCATTGGCTAAATCAACAAATTAGGAATGATTATATTTTTTATCTTTCTTTATATGATATTGTATATAGTTTAGTTTTTATGTATTAGATGTATTCATATTAGATGTTTGATTAAGCAAACTACAATCTTGAACTTATACAAGCCTTGTAACAGTGTTTATACATGTCTGATGCACTTAACATGCCTACGATTATGTTTTCTCACCCAAATTTTTAGTAGAAATCTCTCTACTATTCTTTTATAGAATTTTAAGAGTTTTTTTCATATTTTTAAAAGGGGGATTTGTTCTGGGCCGATGGATCGTCCAATCTAGAATGATCCCAAATCAGGATCGAGGCCAAATGATTTGGGCCACCAATTCGAGTTTTTGAACCATGCTAGGGCACCAAATGAGGTTGTCTCTTCATCTCCTTTCCAAAAAATCTACTAGCTCTAGGAATTAATTGGTATATGAGCATATGCAAGGTTTGGTATATGGGATTATACAATCGGATGTATATATGCATATATTGCATTCTAATATTACAACACATCAAAATTTATTTTAATAACTATTAATCTACTAGAACTTTTGAAAATAGTTGGTAGTTATTAAAGGATTGGGCTAATTCCATTGGGAGATATGGGTGTAAGGGTAGCTCTCTTTTTTGGGGTTCTCTCATCTCGATCCTCTTCCCTCTTCTCTCTTTTTTTTGTATATGTGTGCAGATTTTTCTGCTCTCTAATAAAAATTTTATTCATAAAAAAAGTTATTAAATATTGAGGTAATTAGTTAGGCACTTTGGACCGAATTAGTTCCTCAATTATTTATTTAGTATTAGAGAATATTGTCTAATTAAATATTTATAAATAGAGGGTTGATTGTATTATGCCTTTCTCATCATAAGTTTTTAGAATTTACCTTCTATCCAGAATCTTCATGATGTCAGCAAGACCCTATCTTCTATCCTCACAAATGGAATCATAAGTTCTAGCCTTTGTATATGACAATCAAACTTCTACTTGTGTCCTCTCATGAAACATTAATGAGATGTTGATGCAGGATATCAGCCAAGTGGAGAGGGTCTGATTGCTGCAGATGGTCCAAACAGTAGTTATTGGGACTATAATCAAGGGTCTGGACAGAGGTGAATTCGTGGGCTAATTATAGCTATAATCTGGGACTGAGATATAGAGGTTATGGGACAATAGAAGGTCACGATAGGGAGGGCAGTAAGGGTCCTAACATGGGTTCATTTTGGGCCAACCAGTAGAGTAATTCGTGGGGTTTGTATGGCCCAAATCTGAACAGTGATGGGGACAAAAACAGAGGATTAAAAAAGGTTTAATACAGGTCAGATTTAGGAGGGAAAACAGGATTAGTAACATAGGGTAAATATAGGGGAAATAAGGAATTCAGGGTCTGCAGAGAACATTTGCAGGTCTTCTTAATTCTGAAAGAGAAAATAGTTAAGGAAAGGCAAGTGGATTTGATTTATGGGTCGATAGGATTCCTCAGGGTTTCTTGAAGAAAAAGATGAAGAAGAAAGAGGTTTATGCTGTTTGCAAATTTAAGACTCGAGAATTCAATCAAGAAAGAGTCTTGATTGATTCTTTAATCAAGAAAAGCAATTACAGTTCAACTAGGATGTGGAAAACAGCAAGAATCAGAAACAATAATAGGAGAGAATGGTAGAGAAGGAGAGAATTGAGGTAGAAGAAGGAGATGAGTTCATGAAAGAGAAGAAGAGCTATTCGCAAAGAATAGAAAAAGAGAGAAAACATACCAGCTTGTCCACTCTTGGAACCCAGCCAATTCAATATTCTTAATTCAAATTTCATCAATCAATCACCACCTTTATGACAAATCGTGTATTGCCTTTATAGGCTTACATGGCTGTAAAAATAAAATTCCTAATCTAATTAGATTTCCTATTTCCTAGGAGTCTACCTTTGACCAATATTCCTAAATAAAAAAGACTCCATTATAAGCCACTTTCCTAAACCAAAACAACTACCAAAATAGGATAAGATTCCATACTCAAAAAGGACTCCTAAATCCCAAACTTTATGGCCATGTCGACTAAGACTCTTGGGCCCCACATGTTAACAAAATAAAATCCTAAATTAACATAAAAAGGTTCTGTACAACCAGATGTAGATGTGGGTCCCATTTACCTTTAGAAAGACCCCTAAATAACTCCAACTTCATGGTTGTACAACCAGCTGTATGTGGGTCCTATTTTGTTGACTTTTGACAGTCCAAAACAGGCTAAAATCAAGGTTGGTCGTGTACTCTTAACTTCCTTAACTTTGGCAATAATTTTTCCTTGTCACATCACATTCCTTAGATTTCAAATAATTACAAATAAAACACCTAAAACAGAAAATTAATTCTTCTCTACTAGACTTTACACGTAGAGGCTATCCATGGTCCTCTAGCTCCTTCCTCCTTGCATAATATGCCCCACTCATCAGATGTAGTATGAATTCTTACTTGATTGCCATAGTTTCAATTAGAAATACCCAATTTGTTTGGAAGTTCTTCAGTCATAGTTACTCACAAGTCACAAGTGGCATGAGTCATCACAGAACACTGCATTAAATGTTGACCTTGTTACAGAATTTTGCTTCTTACTCCTTCAGATTGATATTTCATTTCTATCAAAGGTACATGAGTAGACATAGAATTAAAAGAAAAAAAGAAAAAAAAACTTGAATAAGCTCAGTCTGTGTTAGAATGGTTAGATACATTAAGATGGCTCTTTGCATATAGAGTGCTTCAAATATAGAAGATATGAGGTACATCATAGTCCTTAAAAAGATAGGAGTTGGTTGCCTCGGATTCATAAAATCGGCTTAGAAAAACAAAGGTGCAGTAACATTGTCCAACTGAATGATACTAGTGTCTTGTATTTCTATTGGTTCTGATGATAATGATATCTTTTGCTGCTACAAACTTGAATTTGTTTAAATCTGCTGTAATTTAATCAAGATGAGTCGAGACCATAGTTACTAGAGCGAGAAGCGAAAGTGGGAAGCAATGCAAAAGCTCTAAATGAGGCTCAATAAATCCTTGGGAAGTGAGAAGCAAAAAATGATAATGAAGTAAATAGCTATAAGTTACAATCAATAATTTCAACTACAATACAATAAAATGAATAAACTTAAGAAAGTACTAAAAAACCTATAAGCTATACTATATAAGTAACAAAGAATCATGAAAAATCAACATGCAAACTGCTTGTTATTAGTATGGCCAGCCATACCTTAGATTTTACCATGCATAAGATTTTTTGTAAATAACTTACATCTTAGAGTCAGATTATAGAAGACCATGTGTAAAAACCATCAGATTTGAATCTTTTTTATTTGAAAATAATATAAACTATAATTTCAATACTAAATCTTTTTTTCCCTTGTAAAATCATTACTATATCTCATAGATAATATTTTTATTCAATGCTAACAACATAGGATTTACATCTAATAAAATACTATATTGGTTCTTAGATCACTTCCCAGTCGATTCTCCAGATGTTTCTACTTGGTTCTCCAGAGGCTTCCACTTGTTTTCCTAAATAGCTTCCACTTGTTTGGGGAAGCATAATGGAATTAGCTTTCCACCTTATACCAAGTTTCCCTACAACTATGGTCCAGACTGCTGCCATTTTACGTCTGTTATCGAATCTGCTTTGTTAGAAAGAAAAAATGATATGACAAAAAGAAATATTAGTCCAAGGATCTTCACATCTCTTTCCATTAAGATGGAACTATTTGGGTAAAACTGAGTATAATACTTTTGAGCAGTGATGGATTGAGCTATAGAACATATGTATGTGCTCCAAAGAACAGAAATATAATTTTTGTAATTATTTTT